>CAUJAO010000239.1:0-110000 GCA_963082485.1 Eudonia mercurella
ACAAGAAAAGGAGAATGCCGGTTTTTGTATGGAAGCCTGTACCAATTGCTTTTAGATGAAACAACCATTTTTAGCCAGCTTCTAGTTTAATACTACCGTTGGCATTAAGCGTTTTTGTTTTCGAATCCGCAGTGCTGAGATATTTCCTTATACCTATATTTTTAAAAAACCCGCCTAAAATATTGCAAAGATACCATTCACTATAATTTAAGGGGAATACGTTTCGATTTCTAAGTGTTTATAACAATTGCAATAAATAAATAAACTATCAGCAATGCAATATGTCTAGGTACTGCAAAAAGATAGATTACTTACCTAAAATCGTAGTTATGTATATTTTCAAGAGATACCATAAAGAACTCATAAAAGGTAGAAACTACCACTGATTTTGAAAAACTAAATTAAACCCTTATTCCCCTTATATTATAGTGAATGGTATGTTTGTTATATATTAGGCAGGTTTAAAAAAATATAGTATTGATAAAAATCTCAGCATAGGAAATCAGAATACTTTTATGATATAATATATCATGAGAGACTTCTGCTCTGCAGTGGTCATCTAAGAGGTTGTGTTAATGATCCCTACCTTTGGAAGTTATGTGGAAAACTACAAGTGTCTAGACACTAGGAGAATAATATGAAGGATATTAATTAAATAAAATGCAAACCTTATTTCCTTACATTTTTATTAGGTACCTACCATAAAAGATACACATTTTTATGAGTTAAACTTGATATTACATCCTCACTTATGTATGTGAATCTTAGTCTTAATAATAAAAATGCATATAGGTATACAGTTCTTTGTATTTAAATATTGACGGGAATAAATAATCTTAGTAAACAATAAAAATGTTAGAATATATTGTAAGATTTCTTTTTGATTAATATGAAGAATATTTTTTATTATTCTTCATATTCATCAAAAAAATCATCTAAAAATGGAGCTGGGGCATTAATATCATTATACCGGGCCCAACTCAGATACCAAACCACTGTCATCACGTGTGCGCAGCACCCTACAGTTCGCCTACCTACACGGCAGGAGCAGCAGTATCCTACTATGGCATCGAGCGTGTCGGCAACTTCCTCATTGTTACTTATTAATAAATAAACATAATATGTCCTATTACTTATATGTCTAGATCGAATTCTTCCTCTTAATAAATAATTGTTCAGTCCTAAGACCAAGGGAACATCTTCGTCGACTTCATGATTTATTTCAACAATATATGTACCAGAATGCCGAACATGTTCACCGTAATAGGATATTGCTTGCTTAAGCTGATATGTTCCTAAAGCAAATATCTTTAATTCTTCAATTGACAATTTAGGGAAACTATTTAATTGAGGGTGATTGCCATCAATCCTTTGAAAATTAACACTTCTCCTGTTCATATTCTCTCTATTTACAAAATCTGACAAGTGATTTGGTAATAATAATCTAGCTTTTGCTATTGATGCATACAATGCAGCATCTGGATGATCTTCTATGACTAGATGATATTTATTTATTAGAGCACAAGCTATCCGCAAATCTACCATCAAATGTGGAGCAGATCTATTATTATAGACGTGTCGAAATAGCCTATAGTCTCGTTTAATCCTACCATTAATAATCTCCACAACCCATCGACACATTGTTACAAATCTAGACCGATTTGCCTGTATAGTTGTCAGTTGAAACTCATTCTCCAACACTGATTCAGGCATATGAGTCACAAAACCATTGGATTGTAGTTCTATTAGAACATCTCTGAAGCCTTTATCTAATATAAAAATATCACCACTTCGAAAGAAAGATCTAAATGGTCCTTCATTATTTAAGTTGATAGAAGTGATTGTGGCATCATTAGTTGTGGCTTTGAATGGGCCTAAACAGTCAATAATATACCCATCGCAACAAACAATCATAAATGGTTTAATCAAATTATCTAGTTTTTGTAGGCTGTATGATTCTTTTTGAAACTTATAATTACTGCTATTTTGTACAAATATGTATGTGGCATCGCAAATAACTATTGCCGGTTTTTCATTTGGTGGTAATTCAGGATTTCCAAACAATGCATCTGGAATAATCCTATTTCTAGATGCAACATCTTGAATAGATATATGATTAAATCCCAAATTGGCTGGTACAAATTGATTTGATAAACAATCTCTAGCTTTGTCCATATAATGCTCTAATGTTGACCTTGCTTTATTAAAAAGGGTTGATAACCTTTCATTACTGTCTCCAGTTCGTAGTTTTACTAAATAAATAGCTAGAGCTAAACTAGCACTAGCTACACAGTCATTTAAACTAGGTATTAAGGACAGTAACTCGTGAAAACGATTAGCATCCATACCTAACCAATAATGGCATAAAGCTGGTGGCATGTTATTTATATTATTAAAATCTATAACATAATGAGCAGCATTCTCCATCAAACTCATTATGTCATCAAATTGTTGTGCTGTAAAATCACATAATGTTGATGTTAACTCACTCCATGTTCCTGAGTTTAAATGATGATGACATATTCGAGCACCCAAGGGCACATAAAATCTGTAGTTCAATAATAGCATTTCCCTTACAGCCAAAGGTATAGAGAGGCGTTCCACTCTGTGACAGTTCACAAATAAGCAGTGGTTAGCCGTACTGGCTGCACGTTTATAAAAACTAGAAAAAATCCTTGGAGGTGGTTCAATTCTTGGCTCCTCTTCAGCATGTATTGGTCGTTGAAGGTCTTGTTCTTGCTGTCTATTTACAGTTCTATTAGCTGCCCTCCAGCAAGCACCACAAACTCTCTCCAGTCTTGATACCTTAAAAATAGTTTTTTGTTAATACATATTTTGATTTTTAGATTTAAAGTGTTACATTTTTTAGAGATTTTATTATAACTATTTTATGGGTATTCATAAGAATTTATTAGAGCAAAATTATTTTCAAATATTTGTTTCTTTATGTATGTTTCTCTAACACTATTCATTATTATGGTATAAAAGTAAAAGACCAATGCATAGGTATATTAAGTATATACTTACAAGATGACTAGGAGTCCATTGCAGAATAATATTTCGCTCAGCAGAATCAGACCTCACTCGGTAATTATTTCTTGAACGTAATATTGATATGCCACAGCCAAAACAGACACTTTCATGACCATATGCTGGAACATCCAGAGGGCCTCCAGAAGCAATTCTTTCTTGAATTAGAAGCAGGCAATCATTGCAGATGATGTGTTCAGAGATCACCTATGAGAAAAAGAAAAGTTATTTATATTTTCTGTACATAATGATGTTGAAATGCAGCGTAATGACAGATTGAATGTACTTTATTGTAAAACTAACGTTAGTCAGGTAGTCTATTACGGATGGTACATATGACAGTTATTAAACTGCATGAAGGGATTGCAGAGTTGGTTTGCACAGTTTTATCATAGCATATATGGATGGAAGTCGGAGCGATCTTTCAGTCTGTTTTCATTCAATAAAACTGCACATAATGTGCAGATAAATCGCTATAATTATTTGTTGTAGTGTGTACCATCCATTAATGTGCAGGGTTTTTTTTTGTAAATGTCATTTATACATAGCTAGCTTTCCACCTTCGGTTTCACCCGTGTAAGTCTCAGTCTCATAGGATTTTTTCTAAGATATTCACAACAATGTTGTTCTCACAAATCTATCTATCTTATCTGAATTAGTCAAGCTGATCTCTAGTTTTGCACTTAGCAACACATTTAACGATTCATTTTTATTGTATAGATTATGGACTAATAATGCCTAATTGATCTAATGTAATACACTCTTAAAGTAATGGTACAGTTATCGAATCTCTATTGGATAGAAAACTTACCAAAGTAGGTGTAACCCAAGATCGCAATACAGTTGCGATGGACTCCGGCAACTGTTCTACGTTGTGTATTGATTGGTTCCTTGGAACTAAAAGCCAACAGTTGACACACTGCCGCCGCTGAGGCGAAGTTACGGCGCGCCTCCCAGTGGCCATTGTTCAGGTTAACAATCACTAAACAATGTTTAACAACCACAGCACAACACAAAGAGTCACTATCTCGAAAGAGTCACTGCAAACCCGAAACCTGCTTATTGCAAGTTACAAGAAACGTAGTTTCGACCCGGAGGAACAAAGCTCAACTCAACGGATAAAAACAACCAGCAACAAAACAAAATAACAATACAAACACGAACGATGCGTAAGCGCCGAACGAGAACGAGGTGTTGTGTGGGGTTGACATTTGACTTGACAGTTGTTTAGGAGTGTTGCTATCTCGATTCAATATGTCTAAAATCGATATCGCCTATAAAATAATCGATTAATGAATAAATTGATCATTCAAAGAGTGAAATCAAGTTTAGCAGCCAAATCGATGTACCTCTTTCGATTCAAAAAAATCACAAAGAACAGATTTTTTTTTTTATTCTTTATCATAGTGCTTTCTAACGAATGCAAAATCATTTCAATCGTCTAAGCAATCGTTCTGTGGTCGATTCTCTTATCGATTTTTTGTTGCTTGGAATCGACTTTTTTTTTTTGTGCTGGCAATGTATAGGCCGAATGCAGTTCCGGTAATCTATTTCTTGATTACCGGAACTGCATTCGGAAGTCAAGAACTTGGGCTATCGAACTTTTTTATTAGATTTCGTAAACGCGGATTTAATAATGATTCATATTTTGGTAATGGCAGTCAAAAAGTGTTTAAATATTTATGGGAAATATATTTTTTATAAGCAATTGGTACAGGTTCCGGCATTCTCCTTTATGCAACATCATACATAACACACATTTTTATCTTGTTCCGGCCTTTTCAGTTGATTTTCTATTTAGTTACTTATTATTTTTTACGCAGGCAGTTTTTTGTATTTTTTTAATTTTTATTTTATTTATGTCTTTTTAGTTAGACGAATTTCATGATATACTTTTTTGAAATCCTTGTGTTGAGCCCTCTAATTTAATACTGAAGTATTCGGAAAATAAAATTTGATTTTTTTAACGTCACCTATCTAAGAAGACTTGGGCAGCTAAGACGAATCTAACGATACCTCAATTATGTAAATCCGTTCAGCAGTTCTAGAGATATGAGGTAATAAAGAATATTACATACAAGATAGGCGCGAAAAACATAATCCTCGTGTAAAAACGATGTTACCCTATGCTGATAAAAGATTCCAATGGTATGAACTTTCCAACTATATCTAAAACGCACAGCAACAGTGGCTGAAGACTTTCTAAGGAACCCCTTTAAGGAGTCTTTAGTCTCACTCATAACTTATGAGTTATAAGGCTGTCTGTCTACTGGAGCGGAGAGGAGAAGAGGAAAGTGGATAGGAGAGGAGCAAAGCGGATCTGTGCCAATATTAACCAATAGGGTTGCTTAAAATCTCTGCTCCACTGCAGTAAACAGGGTTTTGCAAATCAGTTTAAAGATTTACGCCTGATATGTTTCAATTCCCAGCTCTGGAAAAATGTTTCAGATTTTTTAATCCATAGCCTAAGTTTGTGGTCACCAACCCGCATTTGGCAAGCGTGGTGATTAAGTCAATTCATCAATTGTAGCAATGACTTGATTTCAATGATAGTCCTTTGCCCAGCAGTGGGACAGTATATAGGCTATTTACTTAAAGATTCATATATTTTAAATGCGAAGCACAGAAGTGGATTAGGGAAATGGAGCAATAACAGTTATCCACTAATTTAGTTAAGAAATTTTAAAAAGATACAAATTATAGATTAGGATTAATAATAGAATTTAATATTGAAACTGAAAGCACCTTGTACTCTTACAGAATTGCATCAGGACTTGAGGATTCATTCATATCTTTTTATATTGGGTACATTTTTTTTTTTTTTATATTCTTATTATTTTTTTTATTATTTATTGCAAAAATACAGCATAAGGCGGACTTAATGCCCTGAGACATTCTCTACCAGTCGACTAGTAAGGGTATCAAGAGAAAAAATAAAGTAAAAAAGACTAAACTGAAAACATTAATTGTAGACAAAATATAAAGACATCTATACTAATATTATAAAGAGGAAACCTTTGTATTTTTGTATGTATGTATGTATGTTTGCAACGAATAAACTCAAAACAACAGGACCAATTTAAAAAATTCTTTCACCATTAGAATGCTACATTAGCGCTGAGTAACTTAGGCTAGATATTAAATAAATATATATTAAATAAAATACTAAAAACGATAATTTAATTTTCCAATACAAAATGATTTGTTTGTTTTGTTGCCATGGAAACCATTGATATATATTTAACACAATGATGGAAACTGTCAAGGCGGTATGAAAGCCGCCGGGTCAGCTAGTGTAATATAAAATATAAAGATACATAAATTCTATAATAATAATACATTACAATAAATATAAATACACAATAATAACACATATAAATGTTTATACATATACATTATTTTATTTTATTTTATTTTTATATATTATACATTCTATAAAGGAAAACATACATTACATTAACCCACTTAGTCCGACAGGGTGCTATAACACCTAGTAGAGGTGGATGATAAAAATATTATATAGATGTACTTTAATTATGATACTTTTAAAGTTTCATTGACAATAACACACAAACGCCTGGTCGGTCTAGATGGGCTAAGTTAATGTTTTTAAATGCATAAGTATAATAAGGTGTTAGATAGTTTCATTTCATGTAAAATGTAATATAGTGAAAAATCATTAAACTAATACAGAGCACTGAGAGGTTACGGCTAACTCTACCTTCTTATAATCTAATTTGTTGTGACACCTTTAGCTAGTAATTTACCTACTCTGAAAGTTATATTACCCCACCGAACAGAATCTTAAATTATTACATTTTATAAACATCAAGGGTAATTTATGTTAACACTATTTATGTAACAGTACAAAAGCACTGCTTGAAATTTGTAGTAACCAGTGTGTTAATTTATTGTGTTGAGGATAGCAATCAATGAACAGATTGTGAAATCAACAGCCATTTATTTTTACGATTGGGCTTTTGTGCTTTATATTTTGCCAATAAACACATGCCATGTGACATCACCAAACAGATACAAATGAGGTTTAGTTTCATAAAAAAATATTGGAACATTTTTAATATATTTTAAATCCACAAAGATTACTAAATGAAGTATTTACTACATGTTGCCTTTTAGGTAGGTCGTGGTTTAATAAAGGATGCTGTCTTTATTTTCAAAATCAATAAAAAAGCAAAAAATTTTGGTAGAGAAAATGAGTCACTCAATTTAATCAACAGTACACGACAAAGACAAGCGACATCTCATCGCTGATTTCTTCCGTTACATCAAAAAAAGAAACCGGTCAGAGTGTCGCTTTTCTGTAATTAGTGCAAATGCATTTAAAGAACATAAATATTTGGTTAATTTAAATAATAATCGATAGAAAGAAGTACAAAAAAAAATACGCACCGACATCTTGATCAAAAGGTGAAGAATTGCCAAATATTCCCATTTTGTTTAGATTAATATACAAAAGCAGCAACGACTTTAATAATGTAAATGAACAAAAATTTTTGCACTGACAACATGAACGTATACTTTTTGACTAGAAACAACAAATCATTACTATCTCGCAAATGTTTCTTTCACCCAACAATAAAAATAAAAACGCGAGTAAATAGTGACAATGACAATCTGTATGACTTTCTTTTTTTTTTGTGTATTGTTTTACGGCTCCGGATAAAATCCATCAAGCCTATTCGTAAGTAATTTTTCTTAATAATACATAAATAAGCAATATTTCTTTTCTGTATGATGATGATGAATGATAATAGAAAAGAGAAGTGAGAAATGGTATACCCTCCAACCCCTCGAGTATATCAGTAAAGTTGTGGGGCTTTACTAAGTCCTCGGGCCGACTTCTTGAGAGAATTTGAAAAGTGTTGTTGCACTGTTATGTTTCATTTGCCAACACTCATGCACACTCACAAACACTTAACGGTTAATAGTCCACCATTATTTCACATTAATATTCGATATAGCAGAAATTTAAAAAGTAAAACAAAACTGCAGACATGACTCTTCACTTTCCCGCCAAGAAGTCTTCTGTTTGTATGATGTACGACTGATACTGACAGTGACATTTGCTGTTTTTTTAGATCTTTATTTTCATTTGTGGGAAAAGCAACGTGGTTTAGTCCATACAGCCATATTTTCAGTATTTTCCATGACTAATGGTGATGACTGATGACTGATGATGAGACTTGTACTGTAGCGTATTTTTTTTTAAATTAACTGTTTAACTTTATTGTATTATTTTTAGTTTGTGCTTTGTTCTTTTTTGTTTCACTGGTAATAAATTTAATCACCAATTCACCAGTGAAATCCCTAAATTCTAAAACCCCTTTGTTGGGCTCAGCAAGATTTTGCACGTTTGTTCACTTTTCCGGCTTTCAACCCCCATCTTTTCATTTCATGTTCATCAGTTCCATCCATCCTTGCCGAATGTAATATCCGTGCAATTTGCATTTTACCATTAAAAAACCGACTCCAAAAAATTTGACTGAAAAAATTGCACTAAAAAGTAAAAAATAATTGCGTGGTTAGTTTGTTAATTTACTTGCAATTAACCTATATTATACTCAATCTTATATTCTTTCTTAGAAAAATATATAGGTACAAATTGTTATTTTTGGAGCCGGTGCTAGCCAGCGATATTTTTGGAGTCGCTGCCAGTCCGCGTTTGTAATCAAAATTTCATGCATAAGATTGAATGTTTATATTATAGTATGTCGTTAAATGTTAATATTAAAGTTACCTTGCCTGGCACCGACTCCAAAAATAACAATAATTGTACCTATATATTTTCTTAACAAAGAATATAAGATCAAAATTCAAAATTCAAAATTCAAAATCATTTATTCAGTTTAGGCTACAAATAGCTCTTATGAACGTCATTATGCCATCGGTTCGTAAGTCTACTCTGGGCGGGAGAACTTGTACTGAGAAGAACCGGCAAGAAACTCAGCAAGTGTCCAGCTCTTTTCTCCCTTACAGCGTCAAAAATATTGGAAAATGCCCTATCATAAAAGGACACTTTCCATCACAAACAAACACACAAAAAAAGGACAATCACAACACCCAAAAATAATACAAAAAAATAATAATAATAATAAGTTTGCAAAAATTACATCAGGTAACTACCAATTTCAATTTTCACAATGTCATACAGTACTAATCGAGTATAATATAGGTTAATTGCAAGTAAATTGAACAAACTAAACTACGCAATTATTTTTTACTTTTCAGTGCAACTTTTTCAGTCTAATTTTTTTGGGTCGGTTTTATTTTTTGTTTAAATTTTGTTTTTTTTTTTTTAGTGCAATTTTTTTTCAGTCTAATTTGTTGGCGTTTTTTTTTTTTTTGTTAAAATTTTTGTTTATTTCTCACTTTTTAGTGATTTGTTTTTTTCGATCTATTTATCAAAAGCGAATATGGCAACACCTACTAAACACGCTGCTCGTATGAGACAGCGCCGTTTAAATGAGACAAGCGAAGGAAACGAGAAACTACATCACAAATGAAACATTGTTCCGGTGTGACATTGTTAAACCGTCGCGCGCCATATGTACGCACGGTCGTACCTACGTAAGGTGGCCCGCTAAATATACCTACATTGCGGGACGGGAAATTCCATCAGTGTAGATAGATAGATAGATAGACTCTTTATTGCACACGAAAACATCAAATACACGAAAAGTCTTACATTTGTTGTGTACAAAGGCGGCCTTATCGCTTAAAGCGATATCTTCCAGGCAACAGTAGAAGACGGACAAACAAACAGCTTTCGCATTTACAATATTAGTTCGAAAGGATTTATAGCCGGAGTGGCTGAAAATACCAAAATCGCTATAGGTATGCTGCCTACAATATTTGAGGAATTCCCTCAAGGATTCCATCATCAGAATTGAGTTCCGGTGCCTGCCTTCTTTTGCTTTGTCGTAGTCGCTTAACTATCTTAATCGAGATATGTTATCACCACCCGTGAAATACTTATCATTAAGGAGTTCCGGTTATTCATCAGTTACAGTTCATCAAATGATACTTTCTGAATACAAATGCTTCACTTATTGCTGAAAATACCAAAATCGCTATAGGTATGCCTACAATATTTGAGGAATTCCCTCAATTCCTTAAGGATTCCATTATCAGAACTGGATTTTGATAAAAATGGGACCAATCTGAAAGTATATCCTTTCAAATGAAAAAAGAATTTTCCAAATCGGTGTATAAATGACGGAGTTATGAGGTAACACACATTAAAAAAAAAAAACAACCCAATTGAGAACGTCCTCCTTTTTTTGAAGTCGGTTAAAATTGGTTATCAGATGCAAATCGACTGAGACGTATTTTTGGCCATAGCTCCGGGGATTTTGGGAGAATCGAGATGTAAATAGTACTAAGAATTGAGGAATTTATCGAGACACGTGTGAGCGTTTGAATTTTGAAAATCGGCTGGAACCTTTTTTTGGAATTTTGAAAAATGTGAAAAAACTCGGGTTTTTGGTTGAAATATTTAAAATAAAAAACGACTTAAGAAAAATGAAAAATGGGTCCTAGGGTATTAGTAATGGTGTTAAAAGATGCGGATGCAAGCGAGAAGTGCATTCAAGTTAAAATTGTGTTATTTAAAATAAAATGTTTTTTTTCGTAACTTGTTGTATTAATAACCAAGAGGTTCCGGTATCCATCATTTATATAAAAAATTCAAAGAATTCGCAATTCAATTTGAAAATATAATTTTTTTTTTTTATCTATTCTTCAAATGTCTAAAACGCTATTCTCCATAATGGATTCCAACGTGACGTCACTTCGATAGTAAACAAACAAACTAGATTTTTGTTGGGTTCGTGGGTCCCCCACCACACACAGGGGGCCTACCCCCTGTGTGTGACGCCCCCGTGGTGAAGGCACCCGATTTCGTTTTATTGTGATAAAATTTGTTGGTTGAATATTTTTATCAAAAGTACAGTCAGATAGCAAAGTGTAACCTATTATAAAAATGTTTATAAGTGTCTACATGAAATTATTTAAAACATTTAATGATCAATGTCTTATTTTTTTTTTTAATATAAATCTTTATTAATAATGTCGGTGAAACAACAATTTGCTTATCTAATAATATCACATTAGTCAAGTTACAATTTAAAATCACATTTGATAAAATCAGATGATTTAAAGTACTTAATATAAAATGTAATTAAGGTAATTTTGAATACCTTATAAATGATATAGGTATCCAGTTAAATATTTACAACATTAATAACAAAATAATGAAACATTAAAATATTGCAACATTAATGTGCAAAATCACAGATCCTAAGAGAAAAATCACAGTTATTAGAATGATTTACATAATCATACCTACATACCTAGTTCCAGTTAGCAATTTTATTTAATAGCGTGGGATCTGTCAAACTTGCGATAGCCTGAAACGTCAGACGAACATATGCACTGATAAGTCTGCACTCTTTCCATAAAACGTCAGGTCTATGTATTGAAAATATGTTCGTAAGACAACAAGATAAAGTTCATATTTGCAGATTGATTATATATTTTATTTTATTGCTAGATATTCATGCGGTCCATCTGTGATCCGATGGTTATTATGTTCACAGTGAATAAATATTTATGCTGGTGGTGGGTTACATAATTTTGATTTTGTGCAATATCATATATTTAGAAGCGGCCCGGTGTTTAGGTTAGGTTAGGTTAGGTTAGGTTAGGTTAGGTTAGGTTGGGGTGCGAGTCAGATGACCTCCACGTGGTGCATCCTGGGCAACGAGTGGTTCCAACATTCTCCGTTCGGAGAAAGTTGGGCCCAATCGGCCAACATCTGGCTAGGCGGGAGCCCCTTCTGGGCCCTGCAACTCCTGTGTGCGTGTCTACTTTAGGCCGCACTACTCGCCGCTCCTTCTGAGCGGCTTTGAGGGGAGATTGGACGGCGTCCCTTCTGGGCGTCGTCAGGGGGGGGGGAAAGAGGAGCTGGCGGCCCCTTAATAGCCGCCAACAAAATTGTGAAATGTCAGTAGAGGGTTTGTTTCTGTCTTGTGATCCGGCTGACGCCCGGCGCATGGTCCGTATCCAGGGGCCATGTGTGAAATTTGTTATGGATAAACGCTCGCGATACTACGCTGCTCGCGCCAGCCGCTCACCGATTACCGGGTCGGTGAGTGTTAAATTTGTAACCGAGGCGAGAGAGGGGGAGGCAGGAGGAGTCCTGCGTTTGCGAGGAGGGGGCGGCGACACCCGGAAGAGGTCGCGGAGTGCTGGCGACTCGTCGGATGGGTCCGATGAGGCGTCCAGGCCCAAAATGGGTACGGGGCGGAGAGGTGGCGGGTCTGGGCGTGAAAGACCGGCGTGGGAGGAGCTCGGCAGCGAGCTGGACGCGGACCTCTCGGAGGAGCTCTCCAGCTATGAGGAGATCCTCCGCGACGTTCAGGCGTCGCTAGAAAAGGCCATTGGGCACAGTGCCTCGGCGGCGACCATTCAGGCCATCCGAGACCAGAGGAAGCGGATAAGGGAGAAGATGCGGGGGGTCCGCGAGAAGCAGCGAGTGCGCGATGCCTGCGCGGACTTCTCCCTCACCCAATTTGAGGCTGAGGCCTTCGCCGCCGAGACGGCTGAAGGGAGGGAGGCCCCAACAGCGCCGGTACCGCAGGAGGCGGCGCCGTGCGCGTGCGGCAAGTCTGCGGAGGTCGCGCAGCTGGCCCTCGCCAACAAGAGGCTGCAGGGCGAGGTGGGGGAGCTGCGGGCGGAGCTAGCGGCCCTCAAGCAGGGCCTCAGCGGGAGGCCACCCCCGCGTGCGGAGGCCGCACTTGTCCCCCCACCTCAGGCCCAATCCGAGGTGGGAGCGCTCACGGAGCTGAGAGATTTGCTCCTCGGCTCCCTCGGTGCGCTTAATGCGCGCCTAGACGGGCTGGAGGCGAGGTGTTCCGCCGTGCCCGAGGGAGCGCGTTTGACGGCACGAAGACCTGGAAGGGAGTTCCCGCCCCTTCCTGTGCCGAGCACGAGACAGGCACCGCCGCTTGTGCCCCCATTCCAACGGCCCGTGGGCCAGGCCCCGGAGGAGCCGTGGTCAGTGGTGACCCGCCGCCGACGGAGGAGAGCGAGAGCGGCCCCGGTCGCGAGCTCTGGTGGCGCACCACCTGCCACCGGAGAAACACCCCTGCCCCAGAGGGCCCCGGCGGCCCCGGTGGCTCAGAGGGAGCCCACGAGGAGGCGGTTGAAGCCCCCCCGCTCGACGGCAGTCTCCGTGAAGTTGACGGCGGAGGCGGTGGAGAGCGGCGTCACGTACGCCGCCGTGATACAACGGGCGAAGGCGGCCATAAATTTGGCCGATGTTGGGATCACGTCCGGGCTGACGACCCGGATCTCCATGTCGGGCGCCCGGTTGCTCCAAATCTCGGGCGCCAACAGCGGGGATGTCGCCGACCGCCTGGCCGCTCGGCTGCGAGAGGTGGTGGCTGATGTGGCGACGATCGCCAGGCCGGAGAGATGCGCGGACGTGCGCATCTCCGGCCTTGACGAGACCGTCACCGTCGAGGACGTGGCGCAGGCAGTGGCCACGAAAGGAGGATGCCCGCCGGATAGGGTCAGGGTGGGAGCAATGCGGCCCGGCCCTGGCGGCTCAACCTCAGTGCTGGTGAGCTGCCCGGTCAGGGCGGCCCAGGTCGTCGTGGCGGCGAGGAGATTACTGGTGGGCTGGCTGTGGGTCCCAGTAATGCTCCTCGACTCACGCCCTATGCGCTGTTTTAAGTGCATGGGCGTGGGTCACACTAGGGTGTTTTGCCCCTCTGAGGTGGACCGCAGCCTTGACTGCTTCCGCTGCGGCCTCCCGGGGCACAAAGCAGCGGAGTGTTCCGCAGTGCCGCGGTGCGCGGTCTGCGTGGACAGAGGGGCCCCTGCGGGCCACATTATGGGGAGTCGGGCGTGCGTCCCCCCTCGAAGGAGGGTGCGGGACAGCTCCCCAGCGCGCACGACAGCGCAGATCCATGCGCCGAGACGGACCACGGAGGAGGTCGAGATGCTGGAGGCAGATGCCCCGCTCTCGGACCAGGCCGCCCCATCCTCTAACCCCAATGCCTCTCCGTTGAGAGGTACAGGGAGAGTACTGGGGTCGGACAGAGAGGATGCTCCGGAGGTAGAGACGGACGAGGGGTCGGATAGTCCGATCCGTCTGTCTCAAGCGCGCAGGCAGTCCGTGGAGTCAGAGGTGTACGACTTGGACTAGCCTATGGCCATGTAAAAGCCCGAGAGGATAGCCTGAGGGGTATTGGCGCCGCGTAAAAGCCCTTGAGGTAGGGTAGCGGCAGCACTCGGTGGCGTCTCTGTCTGGGACACCACCGACTGCAGAGGGGAAAGGGGGGTTCATGCTCTTGCATGGGCTTCCTTTTCAGGGGGGAGACCCTCTTTGGGGTGTGTGTTGGGTGACCTCCTCGTGGTACATCCTGGGCAACGGGCAGCTTCAACATCCTCCTCTTCAAGAGGAGCTTGCTGTGAGACTGGCCGGCTAACAACCCGACACAGGCGGGAGCCCCTTCTGGGTCCTGCACCTCCAATGTGCGTGCCCACTCTGGGTCGCACACTCGCCGCTCCTTCTGAGCGGCTTTGAGAGGAGTTTTGACGGCGCCCCTTCTGGGCGTCGTTACAAGGGGGGGGACAAGGGTAGTTCGGTGCCCCTTCTGGGCACCTTTCAAGCGCTTCTGTGCGCACAAGATTGTGCGAGCGATGGCTTCATGCCGGCTGTCGTAGCTGCTGTTGCAGTGTCGCGGGTTCTGTCCCGGCCGCCACAACGACCCCAGCCCTGGCATAAGCTGGGTACGTGGTGGTCTGGGGTCAGTCCCGCAGCCCTTATGGGCGATGACAAGGAAAAGTCGGTAAAACCCCGCGGACACCTCCCGTCCTCCGTGGGTATGTAGGGCGCCCCTAGCGATTGGGCTTCGCACGGGTGTTGGTTGTTGCCTCTTCAGGGATCGGCAGCCTTTAAAGTGCCAGGGGATTACAACCCTAAAATTGTTTGGGAGACATCCCAGAAAATGTCAGTAATAATGAAAGCACAGCCTAAAACAGCATTACCCCAGGAGGGTACCCGCCGGGAGGCGGGAGAATCCCTCCCTGGGCCCAGTTCTCTGGACCCAGGCTGCCCCACCGTCTCTGGGGGGGGCAAAACTGCGCTTTTGTTATCGGACTCGTCCGACACGCTTCTTGGGGTAGGCAACCAGGCCCCAGGGAGTGCTAATACTTCTGGAAGAGTGCTGAGATCGGGGGTGACGCTCACGTTTGGAGCGATAAAGGCCGTAGAGGTCGTCCAGGCCCCTAGGGGTGGATCCGATGCCGGTTCCGGTTCCGACGAAAAGGATCTGGAAATGGACTTGGAGAGCGCGGCCACCTCAGTGGGAGGCAAAAGGCCTCGCGGTTATGATGATGAGGAGCAGGTCGAGGAGGCCCCTCCGCTCAAATGCGGCACTTCCCGGAGGGGGAAAGGCAAGGGCACGAAGGGCTTAACCCGCTCCGGAGTGTACATCGGCGTCATGGAGGGCAAAAGGAGGCTGAAGAGCCTTAATGACGACGACTACGCTGACATGGCGAACCTTCAGGGCGATGCACTGGTTGGCCTGATGAGGAATCAGGACCCGGCTACGCGAAGGGCGAGTAAGAGACTCGCGGCCAAAGATGTCGGCCGGTACGCGGAGTCGGAGTCGGAGAATGATCTCGAGAAGATCGACGTCCCTGGGCGCTCGTCATACCTACGGAGCCACAGCGCCGCGGAGAAGTCCGACGGCTCCAGCGTCGATATAGAGGAGATCCGCAGGAAAAAAGGGAAGAGGCTCGTTACTGTTGCGGATGACGAGGACGCCACCAGGTCTGACCTCCTGACGGAGGCCGAAGTGGCCATAATGGCCATTTTCAATGCGGCCAAGAGATCAGGGAACCTCAAGGGGGAGGTACACGGGCGGATCAACGCCGCTTCGGTCTACTTGGCCAGGATGGTTGGTGCCTTCAGGCACATGAGTCCCGATGAGGAGGTACGGCGTCTGACGAGGCGAAATGAGCTGATGATGGGTGAGATCGCTCAGCTGAAGGACAACGTACGCGCCCTCCAGGAAGGTTTGGAGAACTCCAACAAGGCCAACAACCAACTGCGGACCCCATCGCCCCCCATCGTCGTGGAGGGGGCGAATGTGGACTACCTGGTGAAGGCCCGGGAAGAGGAGATGTTCGCCAAGCTGACGCGTGAGATGGAGCGCAGGCAGGCCGAGTCGATGGCCTGCATGCGGAATATGGTGGAAGCCGTAAAATCCGGCATAGACCAGAGGCTTGGGCCGGAACCTCGACTCAGACCTCCCCTAGCCGGGGATAAGAAGAAAGCCGCTGCCGCCGCCACAGTTGTCGTCGCCGCCGCCGTAGCCCCGTCCTACGCTGTCGCCGCCTCTGCTGCTCCCGCTGCTTCTGCCGCTTGTGCTGCCTCCGCCGCTCGTACTGCCCGCGCTGCCTCCGCTGCTGCTGCCAGTGTCGACGATGGTGCCGTCGCCGGACCCTCCTGGGCCCCTAATGTAGTACCTGAAAAGGGAAAAAGAAAAAGGATTAGTGGTGGCCCTAAAGCTTACCCCGCTGCTCTTCTGCGAAGGGCTCCTGGTGCTGCTGCTCCGTCCGCTGCTGCTCCGTCCGCTGCTGCT
Source organism: Eudonia mercurella (assembly GCA_963082485.1). Lineage (NCBI taxonomy): Eukaryota > Metazoa > Arthropoda > Insecta > Lepidoptera > Crambidae > Eudonia > Eudonia mercurella. The sequence continues at coordinate 16,710 of CAUJAO010000239.1, forward strand.
CCGTCGGCCCCCGTCCTGACTCCCGCTCAAGAACCGGCTCTTGCCGCTGCTGGCACGACTCCTGCCAATGAGTGGAGGAAGGCGGGAAGCCGAAAGAGGAAAAGGAAGGCGGCCAAGAAGGCCAACCCTACTGACCGCAACGCGGCCGTTCCCACTTCGGCGACGAAAGCGCCGGTCAAACTGGTCGTGCCCCGCTCGTCGGTCGTAACGATGACCCTGAGCAGGGAGGCCATCGCCAAGGGCGTCACTTACGCCGAGGTGATGACCAAGCTTGTCGGGGCCATTAAGCTCGAGGATATCGGTGTGGAGGCCTTAAAGATGCGAAATACGGCTAGCGGAGGGCGAAAGCTGGAAATCTCCGGAACCACCAGCGGGCCAAAGGCGGACATGTTGGCCGCCAAAATAAAAGAGCTGACCGGCGACGACGTGCACGTTGGTAGACCGACAAAGAGAGCGGAATTTAAGCTCACGGGCCTAAACGATTATATGTCGCTGGAGATGATCGTCACGGCCGCCGCGCAGCAGGGCGGCTGTTCTGTCAACGACATCACAGTGGCTCCAATTAGACAGGGGCTGGGATGGGGGGCTAAATACACCCTAGTCAGGTGCCCAATCCCTGTAGCCAAGGTCCTGGCCGAGAAAGGCCACATCAAGATCGGGTGGTCCGAAGTGCCCCTCACTGTGTTGGAGCCCTCCCCAACACGGTGCTTCAAGTGCCTCGGAATCGGCCACACGAAATACTCGTGCCCGGCTAAAATAGATCGCAGTGTCCTCTGCTTCCGATGTGGGAAGGAGGGACACAAGGCAGAGGAGTGCTCGGCCAAGGAGGCCCACTGCCACGTGTGCCATGCTGCCAAAAAGCCGGCCAATCACACCATGGGGAGCAGGAGTTGTCGCCCGCCCCCCACCAACAGCACGACCCCCCTTTGGAGGGCGGTCGCTCCACAGCCTGCGCCTATAGAGCCCATGGAGTGCACAACAGCGGGACCCGATGCCAGCACAGCCTAGCATGACCATCCTGCAGGCGAACATCAACCGCTCCGTCGCAGCACAAAACCTGCTGGTGCAGCAGATGGCGGAGTGGGATGTTGGTGTGGCGCTGGTGTCGGAACCGCATTCCGTGCCTTCCAGGCCAAACTGGATTGGGGACACAGAGGGGCTTGCTCTTATAACCACCCCCTCAAACAACAGTGCGGCGCCTATATCGCTGAAGGAGAGAGGCCAGGGCTATGTCGCTGTGACTTGGGGCGACGTAGCCTTGGTTGCTGTATATTTCTCCCCGAATCGACCCCTGCGGGACTTCCGGTCCTTCTTGGTGCGGCTCCAGGGTGTGGTGCGGCGTTTGTCCCCGCTACAAATCATCTTAGCGGGAGACTTGAACGCAAAGTCCACCATGTGGGGCTGCCCTCGAACGGACCACAGGGGTTCGGAGGTTGAGGAATTTATAGCGGAAAGCGGCCTAGTCCTCCTGAATAGAGGTAGCGCCAGCACTTGTGTCCGGTGGCAGGGGGAATCGATTGTCGACATCTCCCTCGCGTCCCCCGCCACTGCGCGTCGCGTTGCAGAGTGGAGAGTGATGGAGGACGCGGAGACCCTCTCCGACCATATGTACATATGGATGAAGGTCTCCCCTACTCCCCTCCTGACAAACCTCCAGCCCAGCGCAGGAGTCCGCACAGCCCAATTCCAGCGGTGGGCCCTTTCCAGGCTGAACCCAGTAGCGGCCGATGAGGCAGCCCTGGTAGAAAGATGGCGCCGAGACCCCCTTCCAACAATGTCAGTGGACATTCAGGCAGAGAGATTCCGGCGTTCCCTGGTTCGTGTCTCAAACGCCAGCATGCCCAAGGTCGGGGATCGTCCCCACCAACGGGCGGTATACTGGTGGTCGCAGGAGATAGCCGTCCTGCGCACCGCCAGCATCTTGGCGAGACGCGAATACCAGCACTGCCGAAGGAGACGCCACACTCAAGCCGAGGAGCAGCGACTGTACGCCGTCTTCAGAGCGGCCAGACTGGCGCTACAGATCCGGGTCTTGGACTCAAAGACGGCTGCATGGAATGAGTTCCTGGCCGATCTCGACAGAGACCCTTGGGGGCGGCCCTACCGCACCGTGCGGAACAGGTTCCGCAACCCGGCCCCCCCAACGGAGTCATTCGAGCCGGGACTCCTCAACCGGATAGTGACCGGACTGTTTCCGACGCGCGTGTTCACGGCAGTGCCGTTCGAGCCCCCGGAACAGACCCCCCCCCCGGATTTGACCCTTATTCCTCCCATCTCTGATGGTGAGATGGACCTTGCTATCGACCGCCTCCGCCTTAAACGAAAGGCACCTGGGCCAGACGGCGTCCATAGCAAGGTTTTGGATTTGTCCCTGACGCATCTGAGAGAGAGACTAACCGGCCTCCTCAACTCCTGCCTGCACCAGGGGAAGTTCCCCAAAGTGTGGAAGGCAGGCCGGTTGGTGCTCTTGAGGAAAGACGAACGCCCGGTGGACGAGCCGTCGGCCTACAGGCCGATCGTCCTGCTCGACGAGGCGGGAAAGCTGTTTGAGCGCTTGCTCGCAGCCCGCATCGTGGAGCACCTGGACGCCGACGGACCCAATATTGAGGATTCTCAATTCGGGTTCCGTCGGGGCAGATCCACCGTCGACGCGGTACTTACCCTAAGGCGTACTACCGAAGAAGCGATTGCAAGGGGGGAACGGGTGTTAGCGGTGTCTCTTGACATCGCGAACGCGTTCAACACCCTCCCCTATGACTGCATCCACCAGGCACTGCTGTACCATCGCGTGCCCTGGTATATTCGCCGTGTCCTCAGGGACTACCTCCAGGACAGGTTCATCCTGTACCTGGAGAAGGGCGCGGGGCGTATAACATCTCGGCGTATGGTGTGCGGTGTTCCGCAGGGGTCGGTCCTAGGACCACTCCTGTGGAATATCGGATACAACTGGGTCCTGCGGGGGACTTGTTCCCCCAGGGTGGGTGTCATCTGCTACGCGGATGACACCCTAGTCACTGCACGGGGCAGTGACTACCAGCGTACGCTGCGCCTCGCGTCGGTGGCCGCCACCATGACCACATCGAGAATCCGTCTCCTGGGGATGGAGGTCTCTCTCCCCAAGACGGAAGCCATGATCTTTCATGGTCCTCGAATGAGACCCCCCCACTACTACCACATTGTGGTCGACGGGGTGAGGGTCGCAGTTAAACCCCAGATGCGATATCTGGGTTTAACCTTGGACAGTAGGTGGAGCTTCCTGCCCCACTTTTCTGAGATGGCGCCTCGGATAGTGGGGGCAGCTATGGCCCTCGGTCGTGTTTTGCCCAACATTGGTGGGCCCGGCTCTAGCTGTCGCAAGCTGTACGCCGGGGTGCTGCGCAGCATGGCGCTCTACGGCGCACCCGTCTGGTCGGACTCGCTCTCCCGCCGAACCACCGCCCTCCTGCGGAGACCGCAGAGAGTGGCAGCGGTGAGAGCAGTACGGGCCTACCGGACGGTGTCGTGGACGGCAGCGACGGCCTTAGCCGGGATGATCCCGTGGGAGCTCGAAGCCAAGGTCTTGACCGAGGTGTACGAGCTCCGCACGGAGAGGTTGGCGAGAGGAGAGCGCCCTGCACTGGAGGAGATCCAGGCGGCGCGAAGAGAGGCGACAGAGATGGCGATATGGCAATGGGAGCGCGACCTTGAGTCCCCAGTTGCCGGTTCGCGCACCATAGATGCCATCAGGCCTGTGCTCCCGGAGTGGATCCAGCGAACCCATGGCGCCCTGTCTTACCACCTGACGCAGGTGCTAACAGACCATGGGTGCTTCGGGAAGTACCTCTGTCGGTTGGGGAGAGAAGAGAGCTCCGTTTGCCATGAGTGCGGAGCTGCTGAGGACACTGCGCGGCACACTCTCCAGGTGTGTTGCGCTTTTTCCTCGCAGCGACGGACTCTGGAAATGGAGCTGGGCGGACGGGGGAGTCTCGCTCTGCCGGACATTGTTGCCGCAATGCTGGAGAGCGAGGCTAACTGGTGCGCGGTGGCGCGATTCAGCGCTGAGGTGATGGGCCTGAAGGAGGATGCGGAGCGACGACGTGAAGACGCCGTTGATGCCGCTCCTTCCCGAAGGCGTAGGCGCAGACGGAGACGAGGTGCGGACCTCCGCCCCCCGTAGAGTCCCAGATTAACGCGGTGAAGGCCGGTGTCGGGTTCCACCCCGAACCGCCCGCATGTGCCGCAACCTTCGTCGGTATTGCTGCGTGCCCCCAAGGGCACTGCGGCCTCTTTTCGATTTAACTTCGGTCCAATGCTGTGTTATCAGTACGTGCCCGTGCCCCGGCGCGCGGCCGTCAAAGCACACGTTTCCCGTGCAAGCGCTGGAATAAGTGTGTAGAGATGGCTACAGGTCGGTGCACGGGCGCAGGGCGGCGGTCGCGGTCTGAATCTTTGACAGATACCGTGCCGTCGCCTTATTTTTGTACTCGGATTGCGGACCTCCAGAGGTTTAGTGGGTATTCCCCTCCGTCTCGCCCTCCCAGTCGGGACCTATTCCTGACAGCTGACTCGGGGCTTCTCCCCTTGTCAGTGGGTGTGGAAAGGCGGACGGGCGACCCCCACATACCCCCTTGCCCCCTCAGGGTGAGGGAAGTCTAAAGTGATTCCTGTGGGTCAAAAAAAAAAAAAAAAAAAAAAGGTTAGGTTAGGTTAGGTTAGGTTAGGTTGGGTTAGGTTAGGTTAGGTTGAGAGCGTGAGGGTGGGCCAAATAAGAGCTGGCCCTAATAACGCGAGATCCACCATCGTGCGCTGCCCCATTCGAGCGGCCAAAGCGCTGGTGGTGACAGGCAAGCTGCTCCTGGGGTGGAGTACTGCCACAGTGGTTGCCCTTGAGCCCCGTCCAATGCGGTGTTTCCGCTGCATGGGCGTGGGCCATACGAGGCCGAGGTGCCCATCCGCCATTGACCGCACCGGACTTTGCTTCCGGTGTGGTCAGTTAGGACACCAGGCGAGGGTCTGCACACGCCAACCACGGTGTGCAGTTTGCGTCGCGGCCAACAGGCCATTCGGCCATTTGATGGGTGGCAGGGGATGTAGTCCCCCTGTCGTCAGGGCTCGTCCGGAGATGCCGGAGCCACGCCCTGATACACAGACTACCCCGAAGGAAGCCACCCCGCCATTGGCGGAAGAGTTGGCTATGGAGACAGCAGAGGAAGCCTCAACGCTACGCACCGCGAGCCCTGCGCCCGACCCCCCCAATGCCTCTGCTTCCAGAGGTACCGGGGACGAAGGTGTCAGGGAGGCACAGGACCCGGGAACGAGTTCCGGAGCTCTGGCCCGGCTCAGACCCAGGTCCAAGGATGGGCGCTTCATCGGGAAAAAACCGACACAGGAGGAGGGGCCCAAAGGGCCACGCTGATTGTGGGGCTCAATTGCAGTCAGCAGTGGGACGCCCGACGGGGCGTGGCTGGTGGATGGCGCGGATCACTATTGCAACAGGTCCCGCGTCAGCCAGGTACCAGCGTGTCTGGTTTTCCCTGGGGTTTTTAGTGGGTCGGCCGAACAACATCTCAGGTCAACCCCACATACCCCCGCGGGTAGCCCCGACCCGCGGGATGATTCCGTAGGGAATTTTCCCCAGGGTTAAAAAAAAAAAAAAAAAAAAAAAAAAAAAAAAAAAAAAAAGGTTAGGTTAGGTTAGGTTAGGTTAGGTTAGGTTAGGTTAGGTGGGGTGCGAGTCAGGTGACCTCCACGTTGGTGCACCCTGGGCAACGGCTGATTCCAACAGTCTCCCGCTCTGCGTGTAGTAGACGCTTGGACACAGCCGGCTGACATCTGACTAGGCGGGGTCCCCTCTGGGCCTCGCAGCTCCCATATGTGGCCCACTCTGGGTCACATAACTCACTAGTCCCTCAGACCAGTGAGAGGAGTTATAGACGGCGCCCCGTCTGGGCGTCGTACCAAAAAGACGGCCGCCTCCTAAAGGTTCTCAGGTCGCATGGGGGGGAAGGGGGCACTGGTGAGAGCAGTGCAACCGGGGTTTACGCCAGCCCCGAAGTCGGTATCTGCCCTCTTGCGGCAACGACCCCACCGTTGGCGCTGTGGGTACGCTGCGTTTGGGCAGACCGGAGGCCAAACGGCCAAGAGAAGGAAAACTCACTAAAACCCCGGAGAGCACCGGCTAAAAACCTGTCGGTACCTCCCGCCCCCGACAGTATATAGGGCACCCTCGGCGTGTGGACGGCGCGTGGGTGATGTCGTTGGTCCGGGGAAGGGCAGCCCCTAAAGTGTCATCGTGAGGGGGGGATCGCAACCCGTAAATTGCAAACGTAATTATGAAAAGTCGCAAAACGAAAAATTTACCCCAGGAGGGTACCCGCCAAATGGCGGGAGAACCCCTCCCTGGGACCAGCGGATCGGGTACGCCCGGCACGCTGGTTTCAGGCATGCCCACCGTGTCTGGGGGGGGCAACGTGATGCGCGCGGAGGATAGGGAAGTGGAGGCTGCGGGGTGCTCGGACTCGGACGGAAGTTCCGTGTTCTTGAGACCCGTAGGCAGCAGGAGGAAGAGGTTGCGTGACGCGGACATGGATTCCGATGACCTTTCGGGGGTTGAGTCCGTGGTGTCCGCAGCCTCAAATTCGAAGATCTCGTCGGCGAGACGTGGCAGAAAGACCACAATCGGGACGGGTTTTGCGACGGCCAAAACTGCCCTCGCCCGCACTCAATTGCGGGAGTATGAGGAGCAGTTGGATCGGGAGGAGGAACAGCTTGCGGAGCTGGACAAGAGGCTGTCTGCTGACCGTCGAGCCAGGGGCGTCGTATTGCCAGCCGTGATTGAGCCAGCGGGGCCGTCCAAAAGACGCCCGAATCCTGGCCAATCCACGGTGGATTCCGCGGCCCTTGACGAGATGGACTCAGAGATGGCCACTCGAGTTGATATTCCGTTTATCGCCAGTTCGTCGGATCCTATGACGGCTGACGAGATACACGAGGTGGGGCTAAAGTGCGCTTTTGCGGTTAAGGAGGTGTCCCGGAAATCCGGGAACCTCAGAGGTACCTGCCAGCGCACTCTCAATAACGCCTCGATGACCATCCGGAGGTGCCTCGCCAACCTGGCGTCGCGGACCTCTTCTGATGAGTCACGCCGCATTGAGGAGGCAAATCGCCGACTCCGCGAGGAGGTGCACGCCCTCCGACGAGAAGTGGCGTCCCTGAAGACCGTGGTCGACCAGGTGGGGACGGGGTTGAGCTCCAGCCGAGAACGTCCTGCCGCAAAGACCGGATCGGATCAGGTCCTCTTAAAGGCCCTCACGGAGATGAGGCGTACGATGGAGGCATCTAATGCAGCCATCAACGCTCGCCTGGACGGACTTGAGATGGGTCGAGCGGCGCCTGTGCGTGCCCTTTCACTTCGTGGGAGGCCGGCCACGCCCGCGAGATCCTCGTCCGTCCTCGATGAGGAGTACCTCTCCCTCCCTCAGGCGGAGGTGAGACAGGCTTTGCCCCCATTGGGTCCTCCTCCCGTGTCCGAATGGATGACGGTGACCCGTGGGAAGCGCAAGAAGAGGGGCAAAGGGAGAGCCCCTAATGCGGCGACAACCTCCAGTCGCCCACAGACTGCCACCGCCCAGGCTTTAGCGCAGGCTCGCCCTGCAGTGCCGCCAGCCCGCTCAGCGCCACAAGCGGCAGCCAGCGAAACGCCTGGACGGAAGAAGCGCAAGCGCAGGCGAGGGAAGAAGGTTCGGCTCAGGCCGCCAACAACAGCGGCTGTTGTGGTAAAGCTGCGTCCGGAAGCTCTCGAGTTGGGTGTCACATACGCTGACGCCATCAAGAGAGCTAGGCAAGCCATCTCCCTACCCGACCTCGGTATCGAGGGGGTGAGGTCGAGGACGGCTGCCACTGGGGCGCGGCTCATTGAGGTCTCAGGCATAGAGAGCGGTGCGAAGGCCGACCAGCTCGCCAAAAGGCTGGAGCTGGTGCTGTCGGACGTGGCCACAATCGTCCGACCCGAAAAACACGCGGAGATCCGCGTATCAGGGTTGGACAGCTCGTTGTCCACAGACGACGTCGCCGCTGAACTGGCGGCGAGGGCTGGTTGCTCGGTGGAGGACCTGAAGGTGGGACGCATCCGTGCGGGCCCAAATCAGGCGGGAAGCACAATCGTGCGCTGCCCCATGCGCGTGGCAAAAGCGCTCGTAGAGGCTGGCAGGTTCCTCCTCGGATGGGACTTCGCTCAGGTGGTCGCCTTAGAGCCCCGCCCAATGCGGTGTTACCGCTGCATGGGCGTGGGCCACACTAGGCAGAGGTGCCCTAGTGCCGTTGACCGCACCGGGCTTTGCTTTCGGTGTGGTCTGCCAGGTCACCAAGCGAGGGGCTGCTCAAAGGAGCCAAGGTGTGCGGTATGCGCTGTGGCGAAGAAACCGCACGCCCACATTATGGGAGGCCGGGGTTGCAGTCCCCCCGCCGTCAGGGCCCGCCCTGTTCTCCCCGAACAAACGGGGACGACTGCCTCGAGGATGCTGGCTGAAGTGGAGCCCTCAGTGGTGCTGCCACTAGACCGCACGGAGGTAATGGAGACGGTGGAGGAGCCACCCTCGTCTCCTAAAGTCCCTGCGACCGACCACCCCAATGTCTCTCTCTCGAGAGACACAGGGTCGGAAGGCGGTAGGGTGGTAGAGGTGGAGGACCCGGGCGAAGGCCCGAGTGGGTCCACCACTCACGCGTGGGAAAGACCACGCGCGCCAGATGGGCGGTTTGCAAAAGCCGCAGTGAAACCCACACCGAAGACCGGCCCCCCCACGTCCGGGGGGCCTCGCTGACCTGGGGCACATAGGTCAGCTGAGGGACGCTGACAGCGTAGCCGGTGGGAGGCGCGGACATTATCCCTGTGACAGCCAACGCGCCTACCACATTATCGGTGTGAGGTTTCCCCAGGGGTTTTAGTGGGTCGGTCGCGTTTTTAGGCCAACCCCACATATCCCGTAGGTCGCCCCAGCCTACGGGAACTTGGTCAGCAAGTTTCCCCTGGGGAAAAAAAAAAAAAAAAAAAAAAAAAAAAAAAAAAAAAAGGTTAGGTTAGGTTAGGTTGGGGTGCGAGTTAGATGACCTCCACGTGGTGCATCCTGGGCAACGGGTAGTTCCAACAGTCTCCGCCTGGCTCGTTGTAGACGTTGGACCTGTCCGGCTAACATCTAACATAGGCGGGGTCCCTTCTGGGCCTTGCAACTCCCATACGTGGCCCACTCTGGGTCGCCTAACTCACTCGCTCCTTCTGAGCAGTGAGAGGAGCTTTGAGCGGCGGCCCTTCTGGACGTCGCTTTACAAAGACGGTCGCCCCTTAAGGGTTGTTAGACCGCATAGTTAGGTTAGGTTAGGAAGTTTTTCGCTGGCTTTCTGCAGCCGTAAGTCTTTTCGTCGTTGCAAAGACCTCGTCCTCGGCGATTGCGAGTACGCGGCGTCGGAAAGACCCGGGGTGGTCTGGGACCGCGAGAAGGAAAACTCTATAAAACCCTGGAGAACACCAGTGCAAACCTGTCGGTACCGCCCGACCCCGGCAGTATATAGGGTTCCTTTGGCGTGTGGACGGCGCATAGGCGACCTTTCTTGTCCGAATAGGGAAGGGCAGACCTTAAATTGCCATCGCTTGGAGGGGGATGGTAACCCGCAAATTACCAAAACCGACATGGAAAGCAGGACCAAAAACAAACTACCCCAGGAGGGTACCCGTTTATCGGGAGAATCCCTCCCTGAGATCAGTTTGCCGGTAAACGCCGGGGAATTGATTTCAGGCCGCCCCACCGTTTCTGGGGGGGGCAAGGAACTGCGCAGTAGGGATGATCGTGGTGGTACCGCCGCTGACGACATCGTGGACTTGGTGGCTGATCCTGGGTTGGACGTAGGGTCAGTCGTATTGCAGGATGCGGGCGATTCTCGCAAGAGATCGCGAACAGTTGTGGTGGACTCGGACGACGATCAGTCCGAGTGTAGTTCTTTTGTGTCTTCTGCATCAAGGCAGAAGACTGCGACTTCTCCGCAGAGCCGTGTTCCGGTGAGCGGAACTTCGATCGCTTTCGCGGCAGCTCATTGTGAGCTTAATTGGGAGAACCTGACTGCTTTTGAGCGTCAGTGTGAGGAGGAGATGCGGACCAGTCCGGCTGGCGCAGCACTCCGTGATAGGAGGAGGCAAAGGGACATGGAGACGGCTGGCGATGAGTTGCCCCCGGGCTCCCCATCCCCAGTGTCATTATCTTTGCCACCAAGGTCGGCAAGGAAAGATCGGCCTCCAGTGCGTGAGGGACCTTCTGAAGAGGAGATCGAAAAGGCCACGCAGGTCAGGGTCCCCTGGGACTCTTCGCTGGGTGGTCCTTCTGCGGAGGAATGTCACCAAGTTGGCTTACTCTGTGCAGAGGCCATCAGAGAGGTATCGCGCAAGTCCTCTAACATCAAGGGGACCTTGAAAGGGACGCTCAACAATGCGGCCATGACGATGCAGCGGGTCATGTGCAATCTGACGTCAAGAACAGTCACGTCAGAGACCCATAAACTGCAAGCCGACAATGATCGGCTGCAGAAGGAAATGGCTGTGCTGAGGGCGGAAGTTGACGCCCTCCGCAAAACTGTCGGAAGGAGGTGCTCCACCACCGAGGTCCCGTCCAACAACTCTAGGGACCAACTGATGATGAGCGCCTTCGAAGAGTTAAGACGCTCCCTGAATGCTTCCGTCGGGGCGATTAACACCCGCCTCGATGGGCTGGATAGAATCGGTTCTGAGAGAACCCAGGCGCGCCCGCGTGCGGTGCCGGCTCGTGGCAGGAGAGTGGAATTTCCTCCTCTCCCTACGGCCAACGTAGATTCCACGCCGGTAAGTCGACGCCCACGGGTGACAACGACTGAACCCATCATTGAGGAGACAGACGGTGTCTCTCGCATTGCTCCGCCCAGACCGTCGACCAGTCCGACATCGGTCCCAATGCCTCAGACCGACGCTTGGGCCGATGTTGCGAAAAGGGGCAAACGCTCGAAACGTGGCAAGCGCAGAGAGCCGCCCGTGGGGGCTTCTCCAGCTCGCCCCCAACCGACGACGACAGACCAGGCGCCACTAGCGCCGAGGCAGCCTCTCAAGAAGAGAGTGCGGGTCCGCATCCGTACCCCCCGCTCGCACGCTATTGTGATCCAGTTGCGTCCCGATGCGATCGAGAAGGGGGTCACGTACCAGAAGGCTCTCCTCAGGGCGTTTGAGGACATAAACCTTGAAGAGATCGGCATCATGTCGGGCGTTAGGATACGAGCGTCAGCCACTGGTGCCAGACTGATGGAGGTGTCTGGCGGCGCCGACACCGCGAGGAAGGCGGATGTCCTAGCTGAGCTCTTACAAGAGTCTATCAGTGACATAGCAACCATCACTCGACCAGTGAAGAGCGCCGACGTGCGCATCTCTGGTCTGAATGAGGCCACTACTCAACAGGACATCGCTGCGGCGATCGCTAGGGCTGCGGATTGCTCCCCGCAACAAGTTAAGGTGGGCAACGTGAAAGTGGGCCCCAATCGTGTAGGGGCCACGATCGCTAACTGCCCTGCAGTGGCAGCCAAGAAGCTGGCAGCAGCCGGGAAACTTCTGGTCCGCTGGAGCGTGGCTCGGGTGGAAGCATTGGAGCCCCGCCCATTGCGCTGTTTTCGGTGCATGGGCGTAGGCCATACCAGACCCATGTGTCCCTCATCAGTTGACCGAACCGGTGTTTGCTACCGGTGCGGCCAAATGGGGCACAAAGCAACGGACTGCTCCGTCAAGGAGCCTTTCTGTGCGGTGTGCGCGGAAGCGAAACGGCCTCATGGCCATGTGATGGGTGGTAGGGCCTGCAGTCCTCCTACCACTAGAGCCAAAGGTTCTGGCAACAAGACTGCCCAGACGGCGCCCAAAGAAGGGCCTACAACAGAGTCGGAGATGGCAGAGGTGGCCAAGTCTAGTCAGCCTTCAGGGCTGGTGTTGACGTTTCCGGTTTCCTCTGCACTCTGCATTGAGCCCCCAGCGGAGCCACAACCGGCCACCTCTCAAATGAGAGATACCGGGGCTGGTGAACCGCCTAGAGAGGAGGTTTGCCCTGAGGGGCGCGCCCGATCTCCCGCGTGGAGTCGCCCGCGGCAGAAGGATGGCAGATTTGCCCCTAAGCCGCGGAAGTAGACGCTTGGTCGAGGTTGCCCGAAGAGGGCGCGATTTGGTTGGTGCTGCAATGCACACTGGTGGGCAGTAATTGTCGGACTAAATTTTCAAGGAGCCGACCTGCCCACAAAACAGGCTGACTGAGTCCCCGGTGGTTTTAGTGGGTCGGGCAGAACATCGCCCATCCCCACATACCCCGAAAACGGGTCGAGCTGATAGCCATTGCTCCCCGTGGGATGATCTGGACGCAGATTTCCACCGGGTCAACAAAAAAAAAAAAAAAAAAAAAAAAAAAAAAAAAAAAAAGGTTAGGTTAGGTTAGGTTGGGGTGCGAGTCAGGTGACCTCCACGTTGGTGCACCCTGGGCAACGGCTGTTTCCAACAGTCTCCCGCTCTGCGTGTAGTAGACGCTTGGACACAGCCGGCTGACATCTGACTAGGCGGGGTCCCCTCTGGGCCTCGCAGCTCCCATATGTGGCCCACTCTGGGTCACATAACTCACTAGTCCCTCAGACCAGTGAGAGGAGTTATAGACGGCGCCCCGTCTGGGCGTCGTACCAAAAAGACGGCCGCCTCCTAAAGGTTCTCAGGTCGCATGGGGGGGAAGGGGGCACTGGTGAGAGCAGTGCAACCGGGGTTTACGCCAGCCCCGAAGTCGGTATCTGCCCTCTTGCGGCAACGACCCCACCGTTGGCGCTGTGGGTACGCTGCGTTTGGGCAGACCGGAGGCCAAACGGCCAAGAGAAGGAAAACTCACTAAAACCCCGGAGAGCACCGGCTAAAAACCTGTCGGTACCTCCCGCCCCCGACAGTATATAGGGCACCCTCGGCGTGTGGACGGCGCGTGGGTGACCTTTTTTGGTCCGGGGAAGGGCAGCCCCTGAATTGCCATCGTTTGGAGGGGGATGACAACCCGCAAATTGTCAAAACAACATGGAAAGTCGCATTACGGAAGTAATACCCCAGGAGGGTACCCGCCGGGAGGCGGGAGAATCCCTCCCTGAGACCACCTCGGTCTCAGGCTGCCCCACCGTTTCTGGGGGGGGCAACGTGTTGCGCATAGAGGGGAGAAGTGAGGAGGCTGCGGGGTGCTCGGATACAGACACTGGCTCTGTATTCTTGAGACCTGTAGGCAGCGTTAGGCGCAAAAGGCTGCGCGACGTGGAGATCGACTCCGACGACCTTTCGGGGACCGAGTCGGTGATCTCGTCAGTCTCAGCGTCTAAATTTTCGACGGCCCGACGAGGGAAAGCTCCCACTGTCGGCACGTCGACTGTAAAAGTTGCGGCCAGGGCTACCCTTACTCAAGCAAGTCTGCGCGAGTACGAGGAGCATCTGGATGACGAGGAGCGGTTCTGTGAGGAACTGGAGGAGAGGCTCACTGCTGACCGTCGGAGTAGGGGAGTGGTTATACCCGAGGATATCGGGCGAGCGGGGTCGTCTAAAAGACGCCCGACACCTCGCCAGTACACCTCGGTACTTTCTGCTGAACCTACTGCGCGGGAAGCGCGGGAAGCCACCCGGATTGTCGTGCCCTTCATCGCTGACCCGTCGGACCCTATGACGGCCGATGAAGTCCATGAGGTGGGCCTAAAGTGTGCCTACGCAGTGAAGGAGGTGTCCCAGAAATCTGGGAACCTCAAAGGTACCTGCCAGGGCACTCTGAATAATGCCTCCTTGACCATACGGAGGTGTTTGGCCAATCTGGCGTCGCGAACGTCTTCGGACGAGGCGCGCCGCACTGAGGAGGCGAATCGCCGACTCCGTGAGGAGGTGCGTGCCCTCAGAAGCGAGGTGGCTTCCCTAAAGTCTGTGGTCGACCGAGTGGGAACGGAGCTGAGTCCTCCTCGCCAGGAGCGTCCTTCCACAAAGGCTGGATCGGACCAGGTCCTTTTAAAGGCATTGATGGAGATGAGGCAAACGATGGAGGCGTCCAACGCAGCCGTCAATGCCCGTCTCGACGGACTCGAGATGAGTCGAGCAGCGCCTGAGCGTGCCCGTCCACCCCGTGCGGTTGAACGCGGACACCGGGGAGATAACTTCCCGGTGCTACCTGCGCCCGATAGGGTTGTTGGACGGAGGCCGGCCTCGCCTGCTCGATCCTCGTCCGCTCTGCCTGAGGAACACCTCACCGCCCCGGTGAGAGACCCGCTTATTCCTTCGGATCCGCCCCAGTCCAGTTGGGCGACGGCGGTCCGTGGAAAGAGGAAGCGGACACGCGGTGCTCCCGCCGCTCGGGTGACAGCTCCTGTCCGCCCGCTGACTGCCCCCATCTCGGCTTCTGCGCCAACTCGCCTCGCTGTGCCGCCTCGCTCAGCGCCACAAGCGACGACAGGCGTAGCCCCGAGAAGGAAGCCGCGAAGGCGGCCAAAGACCAGGCTAAGGCAGCCTACCTCAGCGGCGGTTGTATTGAAACTGCGCCCGGAGGCCTTGGCGATGGGCGTCACATATGCTGACGCCATCAAAAAGGCCCAGCAGGCCATCTCCCTGCCCGACCTCGGTATCGAGGCGCTCAGGTCGAGGACGGCCGCCACCGGAGCGCGGTTATTTGAGGTCCCCGGATCGGAGAGCGGCGCGAAGGCCGATCTGCTCGCCAGCAGGCTGGAGCAGGTTTTGTCGGAGGTGGCCACGGTCGCCCGGCCTGAAAAGCACGCGGATATCCGCGTGTCAGGGCTGGGCACGTCTTCAACCACCGAAGACGTCGCCGCAGGACTTGCGGCGAGAGCTGGTTGCCCAATTGAGGCTTTGAGGGTGGGACGCATTAGGATGGGTCCCAATTTCGCCGGGAGCACTATCGTGCGCTGCCCCCTTCGAGCGGCAAGAGCGCTCGTAACTCAGGGTCAATTCCTCCTCGGGTGGAGCATGGCCCAGGCGGTCGCCCTTGAGCCCCGCCCAATGCGGTGTTACCGCTGCATGGGCGTGGGCCATACGCGGCAGAGGTGTCCTAGCGCGGTCGATCGCTCCGGACTCTGTTTCCGGTGCGGACTGCCTGGGCACCAAATGAGGGAGTGCTCTCGCGAGCCCAAGTGCGCGGTTTGCCTCGCGGCAAAAAAACCGCACCACCACCTGATGGGAGGTAGGGGTTGTAGTCCCCCTACCGTCAGGGGCTGCCCTGATCCCCCCGCAACGGCGGAGACTGCCATGAGGGAGCCCGCTCCAACGGAGCCAATGGTGGAACCCCCTCCACCAGCGATATCGGAAATGGAGGCGACGGAGGAGCTGCCGTCACCCCTGCCCGTTGACCCTATCGCCGACCACCCACGTACCTCTCCCTTGGGAGGAGCTGGGTCGGGAAGCATTAGGGAGGTAGAGGATGAGGTGCGGGACGCAAGTCCGAGGCCCACCTCTCCTTCTCGGCCTAAGCCGCTGAGAGCGCCGGATGGGCGGTTTATCAAAAAACCCCCCACTAGACCATGATCGGAAAATCCTGCAAAGGGTGTGTGTGGCCTCTTAGCAGGACACACAGCGGAAGAGCACCAACGTGCTGCTGGTGGGAGGCGCGGTTCACTATATATAACAGATCCCGCGCCAACCACAAAATCAGGCTGACTGCAGGTCCCGGGGGTTTTAGTGGGTCGGGCAGACCATCGCCCAACCCCACATACCCCGACAACGGGTTGAGCCCTTAGCGCTCCCCGTGGGATGACTTGGTTGCAAGTTTCCCCCGGGTCAAAAAAAAAAAAAAAAAAAAAAAAAAAAAAAAAAAAAAAAGGTTAGGTTAGGTTAGGTTCTCCTTCTGAGCGGCTTTGAGGGGAGTTTTTGGTAGTGTCCCTTCTGGACCTGCAGTATTTGTGTTTTGTTTTGTCTTTTTCTGTAGTAGGTGGGGGATTACAACCCATAAATTGTTAAAAAGTATGAACGCGTCTTCTAAAACAGAACTACCCCAGGAGGGTACCCGTCGGGAGACGGGAGAATCCCTCCCCGGGGCCGGGAAACCGGCCCCGGGCCGCCCCACCGTCTCTGGGGGGGGCAAAGAAACGCAGGAGTCGAAGAGAAGGAAGGTGGAGAAGGAGGCTGTGCTCAAGCGAGATCTGGAGGTGCGTAATGAGCAGCTGAAATGGAGCAGGATGGAGACCGAGACCTACAAGAGTATGGCCCAAAAGGCCGAAGAGGCCAAGAAGATTGCGGAAAAGGCGAGGCGCCTTGCGGAGGAGGGGACTGCCTCTCCTTCCGTGCTACAGAGAGTCGGCGACCTGGAGAGTGAGCTCAGGTGCCTGAATGATCGGAACGCGCACCTCATGGATCAGGTGGAGCTATGCCTGGAAAGGGCCATAAAGGCAGAGAAGCAGGTGGAGCAGTTGACCGAGGCCAACAAGGTCATGAAGGAAAGGATCGCGGAGCTGGAGAGCCAGCCAAGGGTCCACAGGAAGAAGGAGGAGGCTGTGGAGGAGGCTAGGTGTTTTGCGGAGGCGAAGCTTACCTCTCCTCCGGCGCCGGACTCCGTTGACGTGCTGGCTGCACTGGCGACACTGCAGCAGTCAATAGAAGGAGTGCACAAGCGGATGGACGGGCTGGAAGGTAGACTCCTGACGCCCGAAAGAAGGTCGTATGGATCGGTGGCTGCAGGGCCTAAGGTCCAGAGTGCTGAGGCTGAGGGTCCTCCCTCGGCTGAGGTGCGTGCTGCGCGGGTCGGCAGACGGAGAAGGCGAGGGGTAGGTGGCCCCATCCAGATGGACGTTGGAGCACCGACAGCGCCGAACGTAGGACCGACGCCACCGGGTGTGCCAAAGAGGAGGGTGACCGTGAGGCAGCCCACGTCGGCGGCGGTCGTCCTTCAGCTCAGGCCGGAGGCGGCTGCCAGAGGAACTACCTATGCGGGGACCCTGGAAAAACTTAGGGAGACCATTCGCCTGGAGGAGCTTGGCATCCACACCGGTGTCAGGATCCGGATGGCCCAGTCGGGAGCCAGGCTGATTGAGGTGCCGGGTGCCGACAGTGGTGAGGCTGCCGACAGACTGGCAGCAAGAATTGTGGAAGTAGTATCCGACGTGGCGACGGTTGTCCGCCCGGAAAAGCGGGCGGATATCCGCATAAGCGGGTTTGGAAACTCTGTTTCGGCGGAAAAGGTGGCTGATGCTGTGTCGGCAGAGGGAGACTGCCCGAGGGATAGGATCAGGATGGGGACCATCCGATCGAGCCCTTATGGCTCGGCATCGGTGATGGTCCAGTGCCCGGTGAGGGTGGCGGGGAAGCTTGCCAGTGTGGGGAGACTTATGATAGGGTGGAGTTGGACCAAAGTGGTGGCTGTCGGACCCAGACCCTTGCGCTGTTTCAAGTGCATGGGAATGGGTCATACGAGGCCGATGTGCCAGTCGGAGAGGGACAGAGCGGGGTGCTGCTTCCGCTGTGGCATGGACGGCCACCGAGCGGAAACATGCACCAAGCCGCCCCGTTGTTTGGTTTGTGCCGAGGCGGCGCTCCCCCATGGGCACGTCATGGGGAGCAGGGAGTGCTGCCCCCCGGCAGTGAAGATGAGGGTGCCAGAGGCGTAGAGCTGATGGACTTTTGTGTGGAAGGTTTGTGTGCGTGTCCGCACCGCTTATGTGTAGGGTAGGAACCCAAAGAAGGGTTGGCGGGCCGACGGAAGGCCGCGCGTTTTTGTTGTGTTGTTTGTGCTGTGTTGTGGGGAATGCGGAGACCAGTCTTCGCTGAACCCAAAGCAGGGCGCCTGCTTACGCAGGCGGTGTATGTGGTAGGGCTTCGGCATGGGTATAAGTGTGTTATACCCCCCCGAATGCCCTAGGGTCGTAGGACCATTGTGTTTTGTGTTGTCCGTGTGTTGTCTGTTTTGTAGGATTGCGTGCCCGTTAGAGGGCGGGCGCGCTGTTTGTGTTGTGCCGTGCGCGTAGGTCGCCCGTGTGTCGGCGCGTGACCGCTTGCGGTCACAGGTTGGCACACGGGCGACGGGGCGGCCCTCGCGTGGTATGGCCCTCGTGGTATAGGTCCCGCGACTGCCACCCCAAGCCTTAAGCTTCGGATTGTAGGCCCCCAGGGGTTTAGTGGATATTCCCCTCCGTCTCGCCCTCCCCGCTGGGACTTAGTCCTAGCAACTGACTTGGAGCCTCTCTCCCTGTCAGTGGGTGTGGAAAGGCGGACGGGCGAGTTCCACATAACCTTGGGCCTCTTCAAGGCCCGGGTACTCATAAAGAGTTCCCCTGGGAAAACAAAAAAAAAAAAAAAAACAAAAAAAAAAAAAAAAAAGGTTAGGTTAGGTTAGGTTGGGGTGCGAGTCAGATGACCTCCACGTGGTGCATCCTGGGCAACGAGTGGCTCCAACATTCTCCGTTCGGAGAAGGTTGGGCCCAATCGGCTAACATCTGGCAAGGCGGGAGCCCCTTCTGGGCCCTGCAACTCCTATGTGCGTGCCTACTTTGGGTCGCACTACTCGCTGCTCCTTCTGAGCAGCTTTGAGAGGAGTACACAAAGACGGCCGCCCCTTAAGGGTTCTTAGGTCGCAACGGGGGGAAAGGGGAACACCGCGAAAGCGGTGCAACGGGGGCCTACGCCAGCCTCCGATCATCGTAAACCACTGCGGTCTCCGCAACGACCCCCACTCATGGCGTTGTAGGGTACGCGGGTTCCGTGGTGGAGCGAGGGCTTGCCTTGACCGGCCGGCCGCGTGAAGGACACACTATAAAACCCGAGAGAAAACTCGTAAAAACCTGCCAATACCACCCGACCTTGGCAGTCGTTAGGGTTCCCTGCGTATGAGGCCACTGCGCAGGGTGACATTTATTTGCTCTCCACTCGTGGGATTAATGTCTAAGTGTTTCATAAATTTTCCTGACGTTTCGGAGAAGTCGGCGGAGCCTGATTCCAGGTCCGTCGTGGGTGGTGGGGCTAAGGACAGCCGGAAAGAGTCCGTGGTGGATGGTGTTAGTAACACCAGGCCCAGCAGATCGGGCAAGGACGTTGTTGGTTCGGGAGCGAAGGATGGAAGGCCCGGGAGGGGCAAGGTGTTGAGTGTGTCGCTGTCGCGACTGGATGAGGTTGGCGTTCGTACGCGCAGCCGCAGCCAACGCGGGGCCAAGGCGGCTCCTATAGAGAAGTTGGAGACAGTTTATCTGTCGGCCGAGGACGAGGACGCCATGTCTGATTCCTCGGTAGTCACGGTGACGACCGAAAGCGGTCGTAAGAGAACCCGGGCGGATTTGTCCTCTTCTGAGTCGGACCATGACTCAATCTGCTCGGCTTCGAAAGTTTCGGCGTCCAAGACGTCGACGGCTCGCCGCGGGCGTGGTAGACCGCCCACAACTGGCGAATACGTGGGCCTCGCAGCGGCAAAAGAACGGCTGGCCGAGGCGGAACGCAAGGCGATGGAGCTCCAGGCTGAACAGGAGCTGGCCGAGTTCAACCGCACTCAGTGCGTTGAGAGGGCCAAGAGAGTAACCGAAGTCGGGGTCAACAATGACCAAGCGACGACTGCGGAGGCCATAGCGGAGCAGGCGGCTGCCGACATCCAGCTGCTGGAGAAGGTGGCTTTGACCTCTAAGCATTTAAAGGGCACCTACATCAAGACCCTAAAGGATATCGCAGCCTCCTACAAGGCTAACGTCAGCCTGTTGCGTATGCATACGGTGTCTGACGAGACGGAAGCGTTGCGGGCGGAAAATCGTCGCCTGAGCTCCGAGATCGAAAGCCTCAAGGAGCAAATGGCCACGCTCAATGCCACGGTCGAGTACCTGCATGCGCAGCGATACGCGCCCGTAGTCACGCCCTACTCAGAGGTAGACGAGGAGGAAATGGCTCCTCCGGCCCCCATTGTGTCAGAGCCCCGGGATCTCTCTAAGGCCCTACGCAAGGACCCGACGGTAGCCAAACCTAAGCCGAAAAAGGCTAGGGCTAAACAGCCGCCCCCTCCTCCACCAGAGGTCGACCAGTCGATCATGGCCGAGGTGATGCGCCAAGTGGGGTTCCTCTTGACAACTCGGCTGGAATCTATCGAGGCGAGGCTCCCCCCTGAGCCACGGTTGCGTCCGCCGCTAGCGGCTGATGCAAAAAACAAGGCGAAGGCTACGTTTGCGTCGGTTACCAAATCCGCACCCGTCGCGGCGGTCCCAGCCAAGACTGGCAAGGCGAAGCCCTCTGCCGCTAACGCGGCGAAAGAGGGAACGCCTAAGGACAAGGACAAGGTGGTGGTGAGTCCGTCTTTAGGAAAACCCAAAAAGGGTAATCCTCCACGGGCCACAAAATCTCCTGCGGCACCTGCCCCGTCTACCTCGGCCGAGGGAGAGTGGACCCCGGTCACCAACGGCCGGAAGGCCCGCAGAAAGAAGGTGGCCCAGGCCAAACAGCAGGCCAAATCGCAGGCCAAACCGCAGGCCAAAAAGAAGCCCAAGCCCAAGCTGAGGGCCCCTCGCTCGCCGGCAGTGGTCATTACACTGCAGCCGGAGGCGCAAGAACGAGGTCTGACGTACGCCAACGTCCTCCTTAAGGCGAAGGAGTCCGTAAATCCTGCCGACTTGGGGATCGAGGGCGTACGGTTCAGAGCGGCGATCACGGGTGCTCGGATCCTCAATCTTCCGAGCACGGCCACGGAGGAGCAAGCCGACCAACTGGCCCGCCAGATCAGGAACGCTTTAGGCGACGACGATGTTAAAGTCTCCAGGCCGGTGAAATGCGCTGACCTGCGCATATTCGACCTAGACGACACCATCTCTCCAGAGCAAGTCGTTGCACAGGTGGCAAAGGTGGGGTCCTGCTCGCCGGAGCATGTAAGGGTCGGGCAGATGCGCCGTGGTGCTGGTGGCATGAACACAATTTATGTGTCATGCCCAGTCGCTGCGGCCAAAATCCTGCTAAAGGAGAAACGTATCTACGTTGACTGGAGCATTGCCCATGTGGAGGCTCTAGAGGCGCGGCCGCTCAAATGCTACCGCTGCCTCGAAAGGGGACACACCAAAGCCCGATGCACGGCCATGATAGACCGCAGCGATATCTGCTATCGCTGCGGTAAAGCAGGCCATATTGCGGCATCGTGCTCTTTGGCATCACACTGCCCGATGTGCGCGGAGGCGAAACGGCCCGCGTCACATATTATCGGTAGCAAATGGTGCCAGCCCCCAAGGCGGAAGAGAACAGCGGCCAATACACCGGCCGTTAGTTCCCAGGGAGGCGCACAGCAGACGCCTCAAGCTGATGCCATGGATACCAACAATGTGTAGTTCGCCTAACTACCATCTTCTTCAGGCGAACTTAAACCACTCTGCCGGCGCACAGGACTTATTCGTGCAGTCAATGGCAGAGTGGTCCATTAGTGTTGCGGTGGCTGCTGAGCCTTATTATATTCCCAACCATTACAACTGGGTTGCGGCGTCGGATAAGTCCGTGGTAATTGTAGGTGGCTCGGATGGCACATCCCCGCCGATTTCGTTTATCGAAAGAGGTGCGGGATTTGTCGTTGTGAAATGGGGCGAAGTGGCGCTTGTAGGAGTCTACTTCTCTCCCAATAAAACATTGGCAGAGTTCGAGGTCTTCCTAGGTCTTCTGGGTGCCGCGGTAAATCGTGCGGCCCCATTACCAGTTGTAGTTCTAGGAGACTTCAATGCGAAGTCAATCGCTTGGGGGTCCCCTGTCGCAGACCAGCGCGGCGATGCGGTTGAAGAGTGGGCCATTTCATCTGGCCTATCTCTGCTCAACCGGGGCAGAGTAAACACTTGTGTCCGGCTGCAGGGCGGATCCATTGTGGATCTGTCCTTTGCGTCACCGGCAGTCGCTCAACGTGTCGCGGGATGGAAGGTCCTGGAAGGAGTAGAGACTCTTTCGGACCACAGATATATCAGGTTTGATATCTCCCGCTCTCAAGGAGGTTATAGTTCCGACGTGCCAAGAACATCTGGCTCGCCGTTTCCGCGATGGGCGCTGAATCGCATGAACCGTGATCTGCTGGTAGAGGCTGCAATTGCGCAGTCCTGGTTCTCACCACCACTTACCACACAGGACACATCGGTAGAGGAGGGCACGCAATGGCTGGCTGACGCAATGACTGAGGTCTGTGACGCAGCTATGCCACGTGTAAGACGTCTACCACCGAGACGCGGGGTCTACTGGTGGAACCAGGAGATCGCGGGCCTCCGGGAGGAGTGCATCATAGCCCGCAGGGCCTACACCAACCACTGTAGGCGCCGCAGGCGTAACGTCGCGGACGACGGCCCGCTTCACGAGGCCTATAAGGAAGCAAAAGAGGCACTCAAGGTGGCAATCTGCCAATCTAAGGATCGCGCAAGAGAGGAGCTGCTTGAGGGGCTAAACCGGGATCCCTGGGGGCGCCCATACCGTTCTGTTCGTGGGAAACTACGAAATGTCGGCCCTCCAGTGGTTGAATCCCTCGAACCTCCACTCCTGGAGTCTGTCGTTGCAGCGTTGTTTCCAACAAGACCGGCGTTTGTTCCGCCGCATATGGCCTCGCTAGCAGCTGAGCCTGTAGCTGATGCCCAAGTGCCACCAGTCACTACTGGTGAGTTGGGTGCAGCCTTTTTGCGGCTCAGGGCTAAAAAGACAGCCCCCGGTCCGGATGGAATCCCGGGGCGTGCCTGGGTTATTGTGGAGGAGCTGTTCGAGGAAAGGTTTCGGGGTCTACTAGACTCGTGTCTTCGGTCCGGTCACTTTCCATCGAAATGGAAGACAGGAAGGCTAGTCCTCCTTAAGAAGGAAGGACGGTCATCGGACTCCCCGTCGGCATATCGGCCCATCGTGCTTCTCGATGAGGCCGGTAAACTCTTTGAACGCATTTTGGCGTCCCGCATCAACGACCATCTTGGTGCGCACGGTCCTGACTTATCCCCGTGTCAGTATGGGTTCAGGGTCGCGCATTCCACCATTGACGCCATTCTAAGCGTCAAAGAGGAGACGCAGCAGGCAGTGTCGCAGGGCAAGGTGGCTTTGGCGGTGTCACTTGACATCGCCAATGCCTTCAACAGCCTGCCATTTGAAGTAATTGATGAGGCAATTAGGTACCATCGGCTTCCCAATTACCTGCGACGCATCCTACACGACTACCTGCGCGGTAGAAAGGTGGTGTATGTCGGCCGCGATGGACATCTTCGCAGCAGAGGAGTGTCGTGCGGTGTCCCACAGGGGTCGGTCCTCGGGCCGCTCCTGTGGAACATCGGTTACGACTGGGCCCTCAGAGGTGCCCAGCTCCGTGGTATTAGCATCACATGCTACGCCGACGACACGTTGGTCACCGCTCGTGGTGCCGACTTTGAAGCGACGGCCAGATTGGCCACAGTGGGTGTCACCCACATGGTGGGGAGAATTGAGAGGCTCGGTCTAAAAGTCGCCATAGAAAAGACTGAGGCCCTATTCTTCTATGGAGCCCGTAGGCGGCCGCCAGTGGACCTACATCTTTGCATTGGCGGCGTTGTGATCGCGATCACACCGACGATCAAATACCTCGGGCTTCACCTAGATGGTAGGTGGAACTTTCGTGATCATTTCCAGATCCAGTCTTCCAAGCTGGTCAAAGCAGCGGCCGCTCTTGGCAGCTTGCTGCCTAATGTCGGTGATCCAAATACCAGTGCACGGCGTTTATACTCGGGGGTAGTACGCTCCATGGCCCTCTACGGGGCTCCCGTGTGGGTGGATGCCCTAAGTGCTCAAAATATGGCCTTACTCCGAAGACCCCAACGGGTCATGGCACTTAGGGCAATACGCGGATACCGCACGGTATCCTACGAGGCGGCCTGTGTACTCGCAGGCACTCTCCCGTGGGACTTAGAGGCCAAAGTCCTGGCGAAGGTATATGGGAACGTTGCCGCAATGAAGCAGCGAGGCGAGCGGGCAGCGCCCGAAGAAATTGCAGGTTGGAGGTCCAACGCCCAAGAAACGGCAATGCGCCGCTGGGAGCGACGGCTTGAGCACCCAAGTGCTGGCCACTGGACCATCGGAGCGATTCGGCCCATATTGGCGCGATGGGTCGATCGCAAGGAGGGGAGGCTCTCTTTCCGCCTAACACAAATACTGACCAGCCACGGTTGTTTCGGCCATTACCTGTGCAGGATTGGAAGAGAACCCACCGCAGTATGTCACCAGTGTGGTGCTGCCGACGACACGGCACTTCACACGCTGGTAACATGCTCGGAATTTGAACAGCCCCGCCAAGATCTGAGGGCAGTTGTTGGGCCTGACCTCTCACTTGAGGCCATAACAAATGCTATGGTCTCCAATAAAAGGTCGTGGGACGCGATGGCCACCTTCTGCGAAAATGTCATCAGTCGCAAAGAAGAGGCCGAGCGTGAGAGAGAAGACGACCCCTCATCAAGCGTCACAAGGCGCAGAAGAGGTGGTCGGAGGAGGCGGCTACATGGGCTGTTGCACCCATCGTAGCCCAGCGCGGGGGTGGGAGTCACCATCTTCCTCACACTCCCCGCGCCATAGCCTCAAGGTGTTGGGCGTCCCTCCCTCGCACTCGGGGGAGGTGAGACGCCAGGAGGGTTCGAAGGAACCACCGCGGCGGGCCGTGAATGACTCTACGAGTGCTCGGGGTCCCGCCCAGCGGTTGACGGGTGCCGTGTGGTTTTAGTGGGTCGGGCAGACCATCGCCCATCCCCACACACCTCCCGGGTCGTGCAACACCCGGTCGAGACGGTCTGTTTGCAGATTTCCACACGTAAAAAAAAAAAAAAAAAAAAAAAAAAAAAAAAAAAAAAAAAAAAAAAAAAAAAAAAAAAAAAAAAAAGGTTAGGTTAGGTTAGGTTAGGTTAGGTTAGGTTAGGTTAGGTTAGGTTAGGTTAGGTTAGGTTAGGTTAGGTTGGGGTGCGAGTCAGATGACCTCCACGTGGTGCATCCTGGGCAACGAGTGGCTCCAACATTCTCCGTTCGGAGAAAGTTGGGCCCAATCGGCTAACATCTGGCAAGGCAGGAGCCCCTTCTGGGCCCTGCAACTCCTATGTGCGTGCCTACTTTAGGTCGCACTGCTCGCTGCTCCTTCTGAGCAGCTTTGAGAGGAGTACTAAAGACGGCCGCCCCTTAAGGGTTATCAGGTCGCAACGGGGGGGAAGGGGAACACCGCGAAAGCGGTGCAACGGGGGCCGACGCCAGCCTCCGATCATCGTAAACCACTGCGGTTTCTACAACGACCCCCACTCGCGGCGTTGTGGGATATGTGGGTTCCGTGGTGGAGCGAGGGCTTGCCTTAACCGGCCGGCCGCGTGAAGGACACACTATAAAACCCGAGAGAAAACTCGTAAAAACCTGCCAATACGTCCCGACCTTGGCAGTCGTTAGGGTTCCCTGCGTATGAGGCCACTGCGCAGGGTGACATTTAGTTGCTCTCTACTCGTGGGATCAAGTTTAAGATGCTCAAAATAAATTTTCCTGACGATTCGGAGAAGTCGGCGGAGCCTGATTCCAGGTCCGTCGTGGGTGGTGGGGCTAAGGACAGCCGGAAAGAGTCCGTGGTTGATGGTGGTTCTAACACCAGGCCCAGCAGATCGGGCAAGGAGGTTGTTGGTTCGGGAGTTAAGGAGGGAAGGCCCGGGAGGGGCAAGATGTTGAGTGTGTCGCTGTCGCGATTGGATGAGGTTGGCGTTCGTACGCGCAGCCGCAGCCAACGCGGGGCCAAAGCGGCTCCTAAAAAGACGGTGGAGACAGTTTATCTGTCGGCCGAGGATGAGGACGCCATGTCTGATTCCTCGGTAGTTACGGTAACGACTGAAAGCGGTCGTAAGAGAACCCGGGCGGATTTATCCTCTTCTGAGTCGGACCATGACTCAATCCGCTCGGCTTCGAAAGTTTCGGCGTCCAAGACGTCGACGGCTCGCCGTGGGCGTGGTAGACCGCCCACAACTGGTGAATACGTGGGTCTTGCAGCAGCAAAAGAACGGCTGGTCGAGGCTGAACGTGAGGCGATGGAGCTCCGGGCTGAGCAGGAGCTGGCCGAATTTAACCGCACTCATTGCGTTGAAAGGGCTAAGATGGTGGCAGAGGTCGGGGTCAACAATGACCAAGTGAAGACCGCGGAGGCCGTAGCGGAGCAGGCGGCTAATGACATCCAGCTGCTAGAGAAGGTGGCTTCGACCTCCAAGCATTTAAAGGGCACCTACGTCAAGGCCCTGAAGGATATTGCAGCCTCCTACAAGGCTAACGTCAGCCTGTTGCGCATGCACACAGTATCGGACGAGACGGAGGCGTTGCGGGCGGAGAATCGTCGCTTGAGCTCCGAGGTAGAAAGTCTCAAGGAGCAAATGGCCACACTCAATGCTACGGTTGAGTACCTGCATGCGCAGCGATACACGCCCGTTGTCACGCCCTACTCGGAGGTAGACGAGGAGGAAATGGCTCCACCGGTCCCCATTGTATCAGAGCCCCGGAATCTCCCTAAGGCTCTACGCAAGGACCCAACGGTAGCCAAACCTAAGCCTAAAAAGACCAGGGTTGAACAGCCGCCCCCCCCTCCGCCAGAGGTTGACCAATCGGTCATGGCCGAGGTGATGCGCCAGGTCGGGTTTCTCCTGACAACTCGACTGGAGTCCATCGAGGCGAGGCTCCCACCGGAGCCAAGGTTGCGTCCGCCGCTTGCGGCTGACGCTAGAAACAAAGAGAAGGCTTCGTTTGCGTCGGTCGCTAAATCTGCACCCGTCGCAGCGCTCCCAGCCAAGACTGGCAAGGCGAAGCCCTCTGCCGGTAATGCGGCAAAAGAGGGCTCTCAGTCCAAAAAGGGCAAAAAGGTGGCCAAAGCTACCCCTACTTCTGCCCCTCGTACAACTGGTGCCTCCAAAGCGCCGGCTCCCTCCACCTCACAAACACCTGAGGAGGGGGAGTGGACTGTTGAGTTGGGCGGCCGAAAGGCACGTCGAAAGAAAAAGGCGGCGTCTAAGCTGCAGGCCAATCCTAAGGGTAAGGCCGGCAAAAAGAAGCCCAAGCCCAAGCTGCAGGAGCCTCGCACAGCAGCTGTTGTGGTTACCCTGCAGCCCGAGGCCATTGAGAAAGGCATTACGTATGCCAGCATCTTTAGGAAGGCCCGCGAGTGTGTCGACCCCACTGCGTTGGGAATCGAGCATGTTCGATTTCGGGAGGCGCTAACGGGTGCTCGGATTCTTAGCTTGCCGGGCTCCGTGACCGCAGAGCAGGCTGACACCCTTGCTGAACGGCTAAGGGACGCCCTCGGTGAAGTCGCTAAAGTTACTCGGCCAACAAAGCGCGTCGATCTGCGCATCATCGGCCTCGGCGACGGGATCGAGCCCTCGGACATTCAGGCTGAGGTCGCGAAAGCGGGCAAGTGCCCTATTGACTCTGTCCGAGTCGGGGAGATCAGGCCCGGCCCTGGTCGCATGGGTACGTTATACGTGCAATGCCCAGTAGCCGCGGCTAAAGTCCTGCTAGAGGCAGGTAGAGTAGGGGTAGGATTCAGCTCTGCGCGAGTTGAGGCTCTGGAGAAGCGGCCACTTCGGTGCTACCGCTGCTTAGAAAAGGGGCACACCAAGTTAAGGTGCACGGCCCAGATAGACCGCAGCGGATTGTGCTACCGCTGCGGTAAGGCTGGCCATATTGCAGCATCTTGCTCGGCCAAGCCAAACTGCCCCATCTGCACAGAGGCCAAACGGCCTGCAGAACACATTGCGGGAAGCAAAAACTGCTCTCCCCCAAGGAGGAGGAAAACGGCGGCCGCTAAGGCCTCCCCCCCTACGAGTGCCCAGCAAGCACCACGCGATGTTGAGATGGGGACCAGTAATGTGTAGCACAACAACATCATTACACATACTCCAGGCGAATCTAAACCACGCCGCCGGCGCACAAGATCTCTTCTTGCAGTCGATGGCGGAGTGGTCTATTGACATAGCTGTGGCCTGTGAGCCTTACTATATCCCGACGCATAACAACTGGGCGGCGGATGTAGACGGTGACGTCGCTATTGTGGGGGGTTTAGCGACAACGTCCCACTTCTCTCTTCACGAGAGGGGATCGGGGTTCGTGGCGGTCAAATGGGGAGGGGTAATTCTGTTCGGAGTGTACTTCTCCCCCAACAGGCCGTATATCGAATTCGAGGCCTTTGTCACAGGCCTCGGAGCAGCCGTAAGAAGGGCAGCACCTTCCCCGGTCGTCTTTCTTGGCGATTACAACGCCAAGTCAACGGCGTGGGGCTGTCCTGTCTCCAACCAGAGAGGCGATTTGGTGGAGGAATGGGCCATAACATCTGGCCTTTGCCTTCTTAACCGGGGCAATGCAAACACATGTGTCCGCCTTAATGGCGGATCCATTGTGGATCTTTCCTTTGCTTCCCCCACCATCGCCTCGAGGGTGTCTGGATGGGTGGTTCTGGAGGGGGTAGAGACTCTGTCTGATCATTTATACATCAGATTTGACATCTCCCCCTCTCAGAGGTTCAGCAGAAGCGACCAACGTAGCCGTAGCTCACCATATCCGCGGTGGGCCATCGGCAAAATGGACCGTGAACTCCTGATTGAGGCGGCATTTGTCCAAGCCTGGTTCTCCCCAGCAGCGACACAACCGGTTCATCCGGATGACGAGGCGGAATGGT
Source organism: Eudonia mercurella (assembly GCA_963082485.1). Lineage (NCBI taxonomy): Eukaryota > Metazoa > Arthropoda > Insecta > Lepidoptera > Crambidae > Eudonia > Eudonia mercurella. Next base: position 45,326 of record CAUJAO010000239.1, read on the forward strand.
TTGCGGGTGCCATGACGGAAATTTGTGACGCTGCCATGCCCCGGGTTCGCCGTAGACCCTCCAAAAAGGAGGTTTACTGGTGGAATCGCGAGATAGCTGAACTTAGGGAAGACTGCATCATAGCGCGTCGCGCATACACTAACCAGCGCAGACGTCGTTTTCGCAATGAAGCAGCTGAAGGTGTGTTGCATGAAGCGCTCAAGGAGGCTAAAAAGACTCTCCAAGCGGCCATATGCCAGGCCAAAGACGCGGCCCGGGAAGAAATGCTCGAGACGCTCAATCTAGATCCATGGGGGCGACCGTATCGTTCCGTTCGTGGAAAACTCCGCAACGTAGGTCCCCCTCTGACCGAGTCTCTCGAGCCTCCTCTATTGGAGTCCATCATCTGCTCCCTCTTCCCGGAGAGAGCCGTGTTTGAGCCCCCTCAAATGGCCCCACCTCAGAATGAACCCCACGCCGATGCCCAGATCCCGCCAGTCACAACTGGTGAGCTGGGCGCGGCCTTTCTGAGGCTTCGGGCCAAAAAGACGGCTCCGGGTCCGGATGGCATCCCCGGACGTGCCTGGGTGTTGGCCGAAGAAGTCCTGGAAGAACGATTCCGATTGTTTCTAGACGCCTGTTTGTCTTCAGGACTTTTCCCTTCTAGATGGAAAACTGGAAGGCTTGTACTTTTGAAGAAGGAGGGGCGACCGTTGGATTCGCCCTCGGCATACCGGCCAATCGTCTTATTGGATGAAGCCGGTAAGCTTTTCGAACGCGTGCTGGCTCGCCGAATCAACGACCATCTAGGTTCGGTAGGCCCGGACTTGGCTTCATGCCAGTACGGGTTCAGAGAGGGTCGTTCCACGATCGACGCCATCTTGGACGTCAAAGCGCACTCGCAAGAGGTCGTTGCGCAAGGTGGAGTCGTGCTGGCGGTATCACTCGATATCGCCAACGCCTTTAATAGCTTGCCGTTCGAGTGCATAGAAGAGGCGCTCCGCTACCACGGGGTGCCCCACTACTTAGTGCGCATCCTCCATAACTACCTAAGGGGGCGAACGGTAACATACCAGGGCAGAGATGGGCAATTGCGCAGTCGAGCAGTGTCGTGCGGGGTCCCACAGGGGTCGGTTCTTGGGCCGCTCCTGTGGAACGTCGGTTACGACTGGGCGTTGAGAGGCGCCCTGCTGCGAGGTCTAAGGGTGGTGTGCTACGCTGACGACACACTTGTGACGGCTCGAGCAAACACCTTCCCAGACGCGACCGTGCTGGCCTCAGCTGGGGTCACGCATCTGGTTCGCAGAATTCAAATGTTGGGACTCCGAGTCGCCCTTGAGAAGACGGAGGCCCTCTTCTTTTACGGGGCTCGCAAGCGCCCTCCTCCGGAGGCGCACCTGCGTATAGATGGTGTCCGGGTTGCAATCAACCCATGCATGCGATACCTAGGCTTGACTTTGGACAGCAAGTGGAGTTTCTCCGAACACTTCAGTCGACAGTCGCCGAAACTGGTTAGAGCTGCAGGGGCGTTGGGGAGTCTTCTGCCAAATCTTGGCGGGCCGAGCGGCAGTGCACGACGGTTGTACACCGGAGTGATACGCTCGATGGCTCTGTATGGGGCACCGGTGTGGGTAGACGCCCTGAATGCCAAAAACAAGGCCCTGCTACGAAGACCTCAGCGGGTCATGGCTATCAGGGCCATTCGTGGCTACCGCACCGTTTCATACGAGGCGGCATGTGTCCTCGCGGGCACCCCTCCATGGGACCTGGAGGCGAGCGTACTTGCTGCGGTGTACGAGCAAGGGGCTGCATTGCGTAGTCTCGGTGAGCGGGTTATGCCCGAGCAATCAGCAAGGTGGCGTGAAGACGCTCAGGATATAGCGATGGAGCGATGGCGCGCACGCTTGGAAAATCCAAGTGCCGGCCACTGGACCATCGGAGCGATCCGGCCCGTCCTGGAGCGATGGGTCGGTCGCAAGGAGGGGACCCTCACGTTCCGTATCTCTCAGGTCATGACAGGGCATGGCTGTTTTGGCAGCTACCTGTCGAGAATCGGACGTGAGGAGTCCGAAGCATGCCACCAGTGCGGGGCTGCAACAGACACAGCCCTTCACACTTTGGAGGTGTGCCCGGCGTTCAGCAGCGAACGTCAGGAGCTGCTCGCTGACATCGGACCTGACCTGACGCTGGCGACAGTGGCCAACGCCATTCTCACTAGCAGAAGGTCGTGGGACGCCTTCGCCTCCTTCTGTGAGAACGTAATCTCGCAGAAAGAGGAGGCGGAGAGGGCGAGGGAGGACGACCCGCTTTCAGCTGCGTCGAGGCGCAGGCGAACGGGTCGACGGAGGCGGCTGCATGGGTTGTTGCACCCATCGTAGCCGAACGCGGGGGTGGGGGTCACCATCTTCCCCACACTCCCCGCGACTTAGCCTCCAGGAGAGAAGGCGCCCCTCTCACATCCGGGAGGTATGGCGCCTTCAGTGGCCGATGGGCCAAATTGGTGAGCCCTAGGGGGCGACCGCGCGGACTGCGAATGACTCCATCGAGTGCTCGGGGTTCCGCAAAAGCGGTAGACGGATGTCGGGCGGTTTAGTGGGTCGGTCACAGCCCATCAGGTGATCAACCCCACACACCTCCCGGGCCTGCAACAGCCCGGTCGAGACGGTCTGGATGCAGATTCCGCTCGTAAAAAAAAAAAAAAAAAAAAAAAAAAAAAAAAAAAAAAAAAAAAAAAAAAAAAAAAAAAAAAAAAAAAAAAAGGTTAGGTTAGGTTAGGTTAGGTTAGGTTAGGTTAGGTTTCTGGGGGGTGCGAGTCAGATGACCTCCACGTGGTGCATCCTGGGCAACGAGTGGTTCCAACAGTCTCCGTTCGGAGAAAGTTGAACCCAATCGGCTAACATCTGGCAAGGCGGACTCCTGTGCGTGCCTACTTTGGGCCTCACGACTCGCTGCTCCTTCTGAGCAGCTTTGAGAGGAGTACCATAAAGACGGCCGCCCCTTAAGGGTTCTCAGGTCGCAACGGGGGGAAAGGGGAACACCGCGAGAGCGGTGCAACGGGGGCCTACGCCAGCCCCCGATCGTCGTAAACCACTGCGGTCTCTGCAACGACCCCCGCCCGCGGCGTTGCGGGGTACGCGGATTCCGTGGTGGAGCGAGGGCTTGCCTTAACCGGCCGGCCGCGTGAAGGACACACTATAAAACCCGAGAGAAAACTCGTAAAAACCTGCCAATACTTCCCGACCTTGGCAGTCGTTAGGGTTCCCTGCGTATGAGGCCACTGCGCAGGGTGACATTTAGTTGCTCTCATTCTCGTGGGAACAACAATAATATGTCACAAATTTTTTCAGACGTGTGGGAGGAGATGGCGGAGTCTGATTCCAGATCCGCCGTTTCGGACGATAGAGAGGTGGCTGGCGAGAGCCGTAAGAGGTCGCGTGCGCTAGATGAGGACATCGACAGTGATGACTTCTCTGGCGCGGAGTCTGTGAGGTCGAGTGCCTCAAAACGAGGTGCTTCCAGTCGTGGTCGAGGTACTTCCCGGTCGAGGAAACCGGCACCGAGGGCCGAATCGCCGATGGTCTATCCCGATCCTAAGGATCTCGAGGATAACGGGGACGGTACACGCATCGGTTTGAAGGAGGCGTATGCGGAGTTACGGAGGCAAGAGCTCGCGGACTTGGACGCTGAGCTCGACGCCGAGAACGAAGCTGAGGAAAGGGCTGTTGCGGAGCTCCGCAAAAACAGCCGCAATCGGGACGAGGAATCCGCTGCCGTCCTCGGCACGGATCTGCAAGGCCTCCGCAAGGCGACAAAAGCGCAGCTGGCCAAAGATCGCCAAGCGCGCCAAGAGAAGGCGGAGCAGCTCACAGCGATGCAGTTGAGGCGCAAGAAGCTTCTCGACCAAGAGAAGATCGCCCGCCTCGCGAGAGAGGACGAGGCGAAAATAAATGCTGCGGTGCGGCGGGTCATTCCGTGGTCTGCTGAGAAAGAGGGTCTATCAGCTGGACAGGTGCTTGAGCAGGGCATCCTGTGCGCGAAGGCGGTCTCCGAGGTGTCCAGGAAGTCCGGACACCTCAATGGCTCGTGCCAGTCTCAGCTGAACCACGCTGCCGACAACTTGCAGCGTGCGTTGTCAAACCTCACCTCGCGGTGCAGTTCGGACGAGACGGAGCGTCTGGAGTTTGCCAACTCCAAGCTCACAAAGGAGGTGCAGGAGCTGAAGACTGAGGTCGAAGCCCTGCGTAAGGAAGTGGCGAGGATGAGGCGTTCTTCTCCTTGTGGTGAGGTCGCTCACCCTCCCCTCCCTCCGGATCTGTCGGTGATGACAATTGCTATCCAAGAGCTTCAGCGCTCGTTTAGCAGTTCCATCGGGGCACTAAGCTCCCGTCTAGATGGGCTCGAGGTCAGGCTCTCTGAGCCGGCTCAGCCGTCAGAGGGAGGTCATCCCGCAGCGTCTGGGAGAAGGGAGGAGTTCCCCCCTCTCCCCGCGCCAGGACTAAGACCGCCGAGATCGCGCATATCGGCGAAAAAGACTGCCCCCGTTAATGCGGCCCCCGTCGCGGGTTCCTCTACCGGCCCAATCCAGCAGATCACCAGCTTGGCCTCGGCTCCCCAAGGGGATTCCGAGAAGTGGGAAACGGCAACCCGCCGCCGCCGTCGGCGGAATAAGAAGGTATCAGCTGCGACTGCCCCGACCACTACAGGTCGTGCAACCGCAGCTCAGCAGAGAGCGCCACCTACGACTGCGGCAAATGCCACAGCCGGGAGGCCTAAGAAGAAGAGGACTCGCCTGAAGAAGCCGAGGTCCACCGCTGTTGTGATACAGCTGAGGCCCGATGCCATTGCCGATGGCGTTACCTATGCCCAGGTAATAAATCGGGCTAGGGCAGCGTTCTCCCTGGAGGAACTTGGGATTCCGGAGGGAATTCGCACGCGGACTGCCCAGAACGGAGCCAGGTTGCTGGAGATCCCTGGGGTCAACAGCGCCGACATGGCTGACCGGCTGGCCGTGCGACTCAGAGAAGTCGTGGATGAGGTGGCATCAATCGTCCGGCCCGAGAAATGCGCAGATATGCGTATATCGGGTCTGGACGATTACATCACTACGGAGGACATAGTTGTGGCTGTGTCCCAAAAAGGAGGTTGCGCGCGCGAGCGCGTCAAATTGGGGGCAACAAGAGCCGGGCCTAACGGCACTTACTCTGTTCTGGTGCGGTGTCCGATAGGGGCCGCTAAGAAGCTGAGCACCGCTGGCAGACTGTACCTGTGCTGGACATCAGCGCAGGTGGAAGTGTTCGCGCCACGTCCCATGCGCTGTTTCAGGTGCATGGGCATGGGGCATGCAAGACTGCGATGCCCGTCAGATGTGGACCGCAGTGAAATCTGCTTTCGCTGTGGTCGCTCGGGGCACAAAGTTTCGACGTGCACCGCAAAGGAGCCGCGCTGCGCCATATGCAGTGATAGAGGACGGCCATCCGGCCACGTTATGGGGAGCAGGATCTGCAACCCCCCTGTCAAAAGGGCGCGGGAAGCGATTCCTAGAGCGCGGAGCACTGTGCGGAGGGAGCCCGCCGAGACAGAGCCTGTTGAGGCGATGGATGAGGTGGAGGCGGAGGAGGAGGTGTTGTCAGAGGCGGAGACCCTGACTTCACAACACAGCAGTGCGTTTGAGGACGCCGCGTCGACGCTGCCAATACGGCCGTCCGCGATCACTGCCCGGCGAGGGCCGGCGAGGGAAGGCAGCTTCTAGCTGTCTCTTCTGTTCAAGAAGGTAGTCCCAACGGACTTTGCAGCGCAAATGCGCTGAGATCGGGGGTGTGACAACCACCGGCTAACGGGGGTGCCGAGGATCATTATCTTAGTGACAGGAAACTCGGACCCCTGGCGTCGGACAAGACGGCAGTCCCCAGTGTTTTTGGCAGGTAGGCCTGTGCGTTTTAATCGTTTCCCCTCCCTCTCTCTTCTCGACGCTTTTGCGCTGGGTAAGGGAGACGGACGGGCCAGGAGAGTCCTGTACCTCCCGCCTGCTCTATTGAGCGGCGTGTGTTGTAATTTACATAAAGATTTTCACTGGGATAAAAAAAAAAAAAAAAAAAAAAAAAAAAAAAAAAAAAAAAAAAAAAAAAAAAAAAAAAAAAAAAAAAAAAAAAAAAAAAAAAAAAGGTTAGGTTTCTGGACGACCGAGGAAGGAGCCTGAGAAGGGCGGAGTTTGTGGAGTGGGCGATCCCGACTCGGATTGCGTGGAGGTCGTGGAGCCGCCTGGCGGTGCCACCGCTTCCGACGACGACTGTGTGGTCTCCGGAGACTCGGATAATAGGCGGTTTTACGGGCAGTACAATCCGAGACTGAGCTCCGCCTCCTCACCGGAGCCCATGGAAACCAGTGTTCCGAAGGGGGCCAAAAGGCTACGCGAACCTGACGACGAGGACGTGAAGAGGAGGCATCCGCCCAAATGTGCCACTTCCCATAGGGGGAAGGGCAAAAAGGGCAAGAAGGGGACTTTCCGGGGCATCACCGCGGCGAAGAGGGCGATGCGGGGTGGTGACAGCACCGAGTTCCAAGGCTTGGAGGGCGACCAGCTGAAGGAGCTGATGTTGCTGGAAGATCCCGAAGAGAGGAGGGAGAGTAGGAGAGCCGTACACTCTGTCGGGCTGTACGAGGAGTCTCCCTCCCCATCAGTAAGTGGCTCTGAGGAGCCTGACGAGGGGACGGACCGCCGGCGCGAATTCCGCAAAGATGGGGGGAAGTCCGACGACTCCAACGTCGGCATCGACGAAATCCGCAGCAGGAAGGGGAAGCAGTTCCACTCTGTTGCGGACGACGAAGATGCCACCAAGGACGATCTCTTGGTGCATGGGGAGGAGGCCATCATGACCATTTACAACGCGGCCAAGAAATCCGGCAACTTGAAGGGTGAGGTGCACGGGCGTATCAACGCCGCTTCCGTGTACCTTGCAAGGATGGTCGGCACCTTCAAGCGTATGTCGAGGGACGACGAGATGCGCCGTCTCCGGATGCGCAACGCGGTCCTGGAGAAGGAAGTCGCCCAGCTGAAGGACAGCGTGAAGGCCCTCAAGGAAGGATACGACGCCGCCAACAGGGAGAACAATATACTCAGGACGCCACCGCCCCCCGTTGTCGTGGGAGAGACGAATGTGGACGTCTTGGTCAGGACCCTGGGGGATGAGCTCATGGCGAAAATGTCGGGCGAAATGGAGCGCAGACAGGCTGAGGCGATGGCCAGCATGCGCAACATGTTTGACGCCGTCAAGAGTGGAATTGACCAGCGCCTCGGTCCGGAGCCTGTGCTCAGACCTCCGCTAGCCGCCGACCAGAGGAGAGCCGCCACCGCCGCCGCCGCCGCCGCTGCCGCCGCCGTCGCTGTCCCGTCTTACGCCGCCGCCGTCAATCCGTCACGCGCCGCTGCTGCTCCCGCCGTCGCCAAGTCCCGTGCCGCCGCCGCCGCCCCGTCGTACTCCGCCGCTGCTAGAGATGGTGCTGTCGCAGGGCCCTCCCAGACCCCTGTCGCCGCGATGGTACCTGAAAAGGGAAAAGAAAGAATTAGTAGTGGCCGACGTACCTATCCGGCTGCTCCGATGCGTAGAGGTGCTGCTCCCGGGTCTGCTCCTGCTCCAGTCGCTCCTGCTCCGGCAGGCGAACCGGCACTCGATGCCGCCGCTGCAACGCCGGCCAATGAGTGGAGAAGTGCTGGAAGCAGGAAAAGAAGACGCAGAGCGAGGAAGCTAGCCAATGCTGACTCCAGCGCGGCTGCTCCTGCTTCTGCTCCGGCGAAGGCGCAGGTAAAACTGGTGGTCCCACGCTCGTCGGTGGTGACCATGACGCTGAGCAAGGAGGCCGTGGCCAAAGGCGCCACCTATGCCGCGCTCATGACCAAGGTCGTGGGAGCCATCCGGCTTGAGGACATCGGCTTGACCTCCTTGAGGGTCAAGAACACGGCCAGTGGAGGCCGAAAACTGGAGGTTGGCGGAACCACGAGCGGCCCGAAAGCGGACGCCCTGGCGGCCAAAATCCGGGAAGTCGTTGGTGACGAGGTGCACGTGAACCGCCCGACTAAACGGGCGGAGTTCAAGCTCTCGGGCATCGACGACTACATGTCGTTGGAAATGATAGGGACGGCTGTAGCACAGCAGGGAGGCTGCAATATCAACGAGGTGGCGGTGGCCCCCATCCGGCAGGGACTCGGCTGGGGCCCCAAATATACGCTGGTCAGGTGCCCGATTCCGGTGGCCAAGGTTCTGGCCGACAAGGGCCATGTGAAGATTGGGTGGTCGGAGGTGCACCTGACCGTCCTGGAGCAGTCCCCGACACGTTGCTTCCGGTGCCTGGGGATCGGGCACACCAGGTACTCCTGCCCATCGAAGGAGGACCGTAGTGCCCACTGCTTCAAGTGTGGGAAGGAGGGCCACAAGGTCCAGGAGTGCTCGGCCCAGGAAGCCCAGTGCATGGTGTGCGCGGCCGCCAAGTTGCCAGCCAAGCACATAATGGGGGGCAGGGGCTGTCGCCCACCCCCCACTAACAGTGCCACTCCGCTCTGGAGAGCGGTCCCCGCGGTCCCCCCGGCCCCCTCGACTAGTGCCCCAACACAGGAGCCAATGGATGTGGCGCCTACGGACCCCAATGCCAGTACGGCCTAACTGGAGCCTCGTCCAGGTGAACCTCAACCGCTCCGCCACCGCACAGAACCTGCTGGTGCAGCAGATGGCGGAGTGGGAGGTCGACGTGGCTTTGGTGTCGGAGCCTAACTCCGTGCCAACAGGCGGAAACTGGCTAGGGGATTCGGAGGGGCTGGCGCTTGTTACCACCCCCTCACGATCCGCAACCCCGCTAGTTCTGAGGGAGAGGGGCAATGGCTACGTCGCCGTGACCTGGGGCGACGTGGCCCTAGTGGCCGTGTATTTCTCCCCCAACAAACCCCTGAACGAGTTCCGGTCGTTCTTGGCGCGGCTCCTGACCGTGGTGCGGCGTTTGTCCCCGCTACAGACCATCGTAGCGGGAGATTTGAACGCGAAGTCGACCGCATGGGGCTGCCCTCGAACGGACCACAGAGGGACCGAAGTTGAGGACTTTGCTGTAGAGAGTGGTCTTGTCCTCCTCAACAGAGGTGCCGCCAGTACCTGCGTCCGATGGCAGGGGGAGTCCATTGTGGACGTCTCGTTCGCAACCCCCCCCATCGCATCGCGAATCACGGACTGGCGAGTCTTGGAGGAGGCGGAATCCCTCTCTGACCACCTCTACATAGCAATGTCCATATCCCCGGACTTGGCAAACCTCCGTCCTGCTGCAGGAGTGCGCACGGCCCGGTTCCAGAGGTGGGCGCTCTCGCGCCTCAACCGCGAAGCGGCCGACGAAGCGGCCCTCGTAGAGACCTGGTTCCGGGACCCCCCAGCCTCCATGTGCGCTGACCTCCAGGCGGAGAAGTTCCGGCGTTCGCTGACTCGGGTCTGCAATGCCAGCATGCCGAAGGTCGGAGACCATCCCCACCAACGGTCGGTGTACTGGTGGTCGCAAGGGATAGCCGACCTGCGTACCGCCAGTATCACGGCGCGACTCGAGCTCCAGCACTGCCGAAGGCGGAGGCACACCGCGGATGAAGAGGAGGATCTGTACGCCCTCTTCCGAGCGGCCCGAAAGGCGCTACAGATCGAAGTCCTGGCTGCAAAAACCTCGGCTTGGAACGAGTTTCTGGCCGACTTGGACAGAGACCCGTGGGGGAGGCCCTATCGCACCGTGCGGAACAAGTTTCGCAACTCGGCCCCCCCAACGGAATCATTCGAGCCAGAGCTCCTCAGACGCATCGTCAACGGCCTGTTCCCGGACCGCGTTTTCACTGCGGTCCCGTTTGAGCTGCCAGAAACAGACGATGCCCCACCGGACATGACAATTCCCCCGATCGCAGATGAGGAAGTTGACCACGCCGTCGACCGCCTCCGGCTGAAGCGCAAGGCGCCCGGGCCGGACGGGGTCCATGGCACGGTGTTGGACATTGCCCTCGAGCATCTGCGGGGAAGACTAGTCGGCCTTCTCGACTGCTGTCTGCGCCAAGGGAAGTTTCCCAAGGCGTGGAAAGAGGGCCGGCTGGTACTCCTGAAGAAGGACGATCGACCGGTGGACATGCCATCGGCCTATAGGCCCATCGTCCTGCTGGACGAGGCGGGCAAGCTGTTTGAGCGTGTGCTCGCGGCCCGCATCGTCGAGCATCTGGGCGCCGACGGGCCCAACATTGAGGCAACTCAGTACGGGTTCCGTCGGGGCAGGTCCACCGTCGATGCGATACTTGCCCTGAGAAATACTACCGAAGAGGCAGTCGCCAAAGGGGAGAGGGTGTTGGCAGTCTCGTTGGACATATCCAACGCATTCAACACCCTCCCCTTCAGCTGCATCAACCAGGCCCTGGCTTACCACCGGGTGCCCTGGTACTTAAGACGGGTCCTTCAGGACTACCTCCAGGACAGGTTCATCCTGTACCTGGAGAAGGGCGCGAGACGAATCACATCTCGCCGTATGGTGTGCGGTGTTCCGCAGGGGTCGGTCCTAGGGCCACTCCTGTGGAATATCGGATACAATTGGGTCCTGCGGGGGTACTGCCTCCCCAGGACGGGGGTCATCTGCTACGCGGATGACACCCTAGTCACCGCACGGGGCGGTGACTACCAATGTACGGCGCGTCTCGCGTCGGTGGCGGCCACTTGGACCATACGGAGAATTCGGCAACTGGGGATGGAGGTAGCTCTCCCCAAGACCGAGGCCATGATATTCCATGGCCCCAGAAGGAGGCCCCGTGGCGACCTCACGGTCATGGTCGACGGAGTGGCGATCGCGGTCGGGCCTCAGATGAGGTATCTGGGCCTGACGCTGGATAGCCGCTGGACATTTCTGCCGCACTTTTCTGAGATGGCGCCTCGGATAGTGAAGGCGGCAATGGCGCTATCGCGTGTCCTCCCCAACATCGGAGGACCTGGCGAAAGCTGTCGCAGGCTGTACGCCGGAGTGCTGCGCTCCATGGCACTCTACGGCGCACCTGTCTGGTCGGACTCGCTCTCCCGCAAAACTGTCGCACTCTTGCGACGGCCACAGAGGGTGGCTGCGGTGAGGGCAGTACGAGCCTACCGGACGGTGTCGTGGACGGCGGCGACGGCTCTAGCCGGGATGATCCCGTGGGAGCTTGAGGCTAAGGTCCTGACCGAAGTCTTCGAGCTCCGCACGGAGGCGGCGGCGAGAGGGGAGCGCCTTGCCCTGGAGGAGATCCAGGCGGCGAGACGAGCGGCGAGGGAAATGGCGATATGGCAATGGGAGCGCGACCTTGAGTCCCCAGTTGCCGGTTCGCGCACCATAGAGGCCATACGGCCGGTGCTGCTGGAGTGGGTGGAGCGGACACACGGGCACATGTCGTACCACATGACCCAAGTGCTGTCCAACCACGGATGCTTCGGCAGCTACCTCTGCCGCATCGGAAGGGAGGAGAGCCCCGTGTGTCATGAGTGCGGAGCTGCTGAGGATACTGCGCGGCACACTCTCCAGGTGTGTTGTGCTTTCTCCTCGCAGCGACGCGCTCTTGAAATGGAGCTGGGCGGTAGGGGCAGTCTCGTTCTTCCAAACGTTGTGGAGGCAATGTTGGAGAGCGAGAACAGCTGGACCGCAGTGGCGCGCTTCTGCCAGGAGGTGATGTCCCTCAAGGAGGAGGCAGAGAGGCAGCGCGAGCTCGCGGTCGACGCCGCCCCCGCCCGAAGGAGGAGGAGAAGAAGGAGGAGGAGAGGTGCAGACCTCAATCCCCCCTAATCACCCGGACTTGACATGGGCAAGGCCGGGGTCGGGTTCTGCCCCGTCCCGCACCTACCCTCTGTATATATTATGTAAATTGTGTGTTTGTATAAAGTTGTGTTGTTTTATCTTGTGTTGTCTGTAAATATTATTTCTGTAGTTTGGTTGGTGGTTGAGGCCGCACCGTCCCAACGGACGTGCGCCTCGGGCTGAGGTGTCGGCGCTGCACCCTGTCTGTGGGGGGTGCGCGTGGACTTTTATTCTTTGTTAATTCTTATTGCTGTGTGTCAACAGTACGTGCCCGTGCCCCGGCGCGTGGCCGTCAAAGCACACGTTTCCCGTGCATACGCGGGAATAAGTGTGTGGAGATGGCTGCAGGTCGGTGCACGGGCGCAGGGCGGCGGTCGCGGTCACTATCTTCGGACAAGCCCCGTGCCGTCGCCTTAGCCTTCTGCTTTCGGATTGTGGTCCCCCAGGGGTTTAGTGGGTATCCCCCTCCGTCTCGCCCTCCTACGAGAGTGGAAAGGCGGACGGGTGAGTCCCACATAACCGGGTGCCTCTTCCAGGCACCGGTAGTCATAATGGCTTCCCCTGGGAAAAAAAAAAAAAAAAAAAAAAAAAAAAAAAAAAAAAAAAAAAAAAAAGGTTAGGTTAGGTTAGGTTAGGTTAGGTTAGGTTAGGTTAGGTTAGGTTAGGTTAGGTTAGGTTAGGTTAGGTTAGGTTAGGTTAGGTTGGGGTTTGTGTTGGGTGACCTCCTCGTGGTAAACCCTGGGCAACGGGCAGCCTCAACACCTCCTCCAATGAGGAGGCTGCTGTGAGACTGGCCGGCTAACAACCCGACACAGGCGGGAGCCCCTTCTGGGCCCTGCAACTCCATGTGCGTGTCCACTTTGGGCCGTACGACTCGCTGCTCCTTCTGAGTGGCTTTGAGTGGAGTCTTGACGGCGTCCCTTCTGGGCGTCGTTACACGGGGGGAAATTGGGTAGTTCGGCGCCCCTTCTGGGTGCCCTTCAAGCGCTTCCATGCGCAAGGTGCTTTCAACTCGGGCTTCACGCCAACCCTTGTTGCGATGTTCTCGCAGTCGTCGCCAGTTCTGTTCTGGCTTGCACAACGACCCCGGTCTCGGCGTAGCCGGGTACGTGTCTGTCCAGGCAGACTGGCAGCCCACTCGGGCGACAAGAAGGAAAACTTGTAAAAACCCCGCAGACACCTCCCGCCCTCTGCGGCGTATATAGGGTTCCCTTGGCGTGTGGGCGACGCATGGGTGACTGTTGCAGCCTCATCAGGGACCGGCAGCCCTTAAATTGCCAGGGGGATGACAACCCCCAAATTGTCTGGGTGACACCCATTAATGTCATAAAATGGAAGCACAGCCAAAAAAAGTATTACCCCAGGAGGGTACCCGCCGGGAGGCGGGAGAATCCCTCCCTGGGCCCAGTTCGCTGGACCCAGGCTGCCCCACCGTCTCTGGGGGGGGCAAAGTTGTGCGTTCATTTTCGGATAACTCCGATTCCACCTCTGGGGTAGGCAACCAGGCCCCAAGGTGTGACGATGCTTCTGGAAGAGTTTCAAGGCGAGGGCCCGTGAAGGGCGAGGTTATAGCGAGTGGGTCCGGTAAGGACAAGAGTGTATTTGAGAAAAGGCCCAGTAGATCGGGCAGAGAGGGCTCGTCCCAAAAGGACGACGAGAGGCCCAAAAAGGTGTTGTCGGTCTCGCTTACGCGGCTCGACGCGGCTGCAACTCGAACTCGCAGCCGCAGTCGTCGAGCAAGAGACGACCAAAACAAGGAGGACGAGAGCTCGGTATTCCTGTCGGCCGGGGAAGAGGACGATATGTCTGACTGCTCGGTATCGACGGTCACGAGCGCTCGCAAGAGGACTCGAGCGGACTTGTCTTCTGAGTCGGACAACGACTCGGTCCGCTCAGTACGTTCGGCGACGAAAGTGCCTACCTCTCGTCGAGGCAGAGGCAGACCGCCCACTACAGGGCAGTACGTAGGCCTTGCTGCTGCAAAGGAGCGACACAACGAGGCCGAGCGTGAAGCTCTCGAGCTCCAGGCCGAAAAGGAGTTCGCCCAAATGGTCCACGAGAGCAGGATCACGAGGGCCAAACGAGCTGCCCTAACGGGTGGCAAAGACAAGGATGCTGAAGCCTGCGCGGAGGTTGTGGTCCAGCAGGTAGATGACGACGTGGCGATGCTGGTGCATGTGGCCAGTACATCCGGTCACCTTAAGGGCACTTATGTCAATGCCCTTAAGAAGATTGCCGCGTCTTACAAAGAGAACGTCAGCCTTTTACGTCACCGTACGGTGACGGAAGAGACGGAGGCTCTGAAAGCCGAGAATCTTCGCCTAAGTGCGGAGATCTCGACCCTAAAGGAGGAAATGGAGACGCTGAAGGCTACAGTGGAGTACCTCCACCAACAGCGTTTCCAACCTGTCGTTACACCATATTCTGAATATGACGACGAGATGGCCATTGATCCGCTCCCGGTCGCACCTGCGGCCCCCAAAGCGCTGGTCGCCCCCGTGGCGCAGCAAAAGGAACCGCAGGCAAAACCTAGTTCGAAGCCTAAACCTAAGGCTAAGGCAGCACAACCGCCCCAGCCGGAGGTGGATCAGACCCTAATGGCAGAGGTGATGCGGCAAGTGGGCCTGATGGTCAACACCAGGCTTGACTCCCTCGCCGCAAGGCTTCCTCCAGAGCCTCGTATGCGTCCGCCGCTTGCGGCCGACGCCAAAAACAAGGCAAAGGCGACCTTCGCGTCGGTCGTAAAAGACAAGTCGACGCCAACGCCTAAGGACAAGGGCAAGGTGGTGGTGAGCCCGTCTTCTGGAAAACCCAAAAAGGGTAATCTCCCACGGGCCACCAAAACTCCTGCGGCACCTGCTCCGTCTACCTCGGCTGAGGGAGAGTGGACTCCGGTCACCAACGGCCGGAAGGCCCGCAGGAAGAAGGCGGCCCAGGCCAAACAACAGGCCAAATCGCAGGGCAAGCCGCAGGCCAAAAAGAAGCCCAAGCCCAAGTTGAGGGCTCCTCGCTCGCCGGCAGTGGTTATTACACTGCAGCCGGAGGCGCAAGAACGAGGTTTGACGTACGCCAACGTCCTCCTTAAGGCGAAGGAGTCCGTAAATCCTGCCGACTTGGGGATCGAGGGCGTAAGGTTCAGAGCGGCAATTACGGGTGCTCGGATCCTCAATCTTCCGAGCACGGCCACGGAGGAGCAAGCTGACCAACTGGCCCGCCAGATCAGAGACGCTCTAGGCGATGACGCCAAAGTCTCCAGGCCGGTAAAATGCGCAGACCTGCGCATATTCGACCTGGACGACACCATCACTCCAGCGCAAGTCGTTGCACAGGTTGCAAAGGTGGGATCATGCTCGCCTGAGCATGTGAGGGTCGGGCAGATGCGCCGCGGCGCTGGGGGCATGAACACAATTTATGTGGCATGCCCAATTGCTGCGGCCAAAGTCCTGCTGAAGGAGGGACGTATTTACGTCGATTGGAGCATTGCCCATGTGGAGGCTCTGGAGGCGCGGCCGCTCAAATGCTACCGCTGCCTCGAAAGGGGGCATACCAAAGCCCGATGCACGGCCATGATAGACCGCAGCGATATCTGCTATCGCTGCGGTAAAGCAGGCCATATTGCGGCATCGTGCTCTTCGGCACCACACTGCCCGATGTGCGCGGAGGCGAAGCGGCCCGCGTCACATATCATCGGTAGTAAATGGTGTCAGTCCCCAAGGCGGAAGAGAACAGCGGCCAAAACACCGGCCGCTGGTTCCCAGGGAGGCGCACAGCAGACGCCTCAAGCTGATGCGATGGAGATTGGCAATGTCTAGCACGGCCCCACTACGCCTTCTCCAGACGAACCTTAACCACGCTGCTGGTGCACAAGACCTTTTTGTGCAATCAATGGCAGCGTGGTCAATAGGTATAGCGGTTGCGGCAGAGCCGTATTATGTGCCTGATCGCAGCAATTGGGTGGTGGACTCCACGAAACTCGTGGCAATCGTCGGAGGTTCGTCGGACGCGGTGTCTCCCTTCGTTTTCGTTGAACGGGGAACTGGTTTTGTCGTCGTCAAGTGGGGAGGATTTGCCCTGATTGGGGTATATTTCTCCCCAAATAAGACAGTGGCGGAATTCGAGACGTTTATTGGCCAACTGGGCGCTGCGGTTCACCGTGCCTCGCCCCTGCCAGTAATCGTCCTCGGCGACTTTAACGCCAAGTCGACGACCTGGGGCTCCCCGGCCACATGTCAACGTGGTGAAGTTGTAGAAGAGTGGGCCATATCATCCGGCCTGCTCCTTCTAAACCAGGGCAGCACTAATACGTGCGTGCGACAGCAGGGCGGGTCCATCGTGGACCTGTCCTTCGCTTCTCCTGTCGTCGCTCGTCGTGTGTCCGGGTGGACGGTTGTCGAGGGGGTTGAGACATTGTCGGATCATCTTTACATCAGATTCGACCTCGCCCCCTCGAATGGTGTTAGCATTAGCCGACCGCGTAACACGGGTCCATTGCCGTTCCCGCGTTGGGCGATCACTAAGCTGGATCGGGAGCTGGCTATAGAGGCGGCCATCGCTCAGTTGTGGTTTGCCCGCCCTCCCACTCAGTCGGTACAGGCGGATGAAAGGGCAAACTGGTTCGCTGAGTCCATGGCAGAAGTCTGCGACGCGGCCATGCCCCGAGTCAGGCGGCGTCCTCACAAACGTGAGGTCTATTGGTGGTCGCAGGAGGTGGCTAGTCTACGCGAAGACTGCATTGTTGCGCGTAGAGCCTACACAAACCACCTTAGGCGGCGTAGGCGAAACGTCTTAGACGATGCGGTACTGCACGCTGCGTATAAAGAGGCCAAGGAGGCCTTAAAGGTCGCCATATGCCAGGCCAAAGACCAAGCAAGGGAGGAGATGCTTGAGAGTCTCAATCGGGATCCTTGGGGGCGCCCGTACCGCTCAGTTCGGGGTAAACTTCGCAACATAGGCCCCCCACTGACTGAGTCTCTCGAGCCGGCGTTACTCGACTCCATTGTCCGTGCTCTTTTCCCAGAGAGGGGCGAGTTTATGCCTCCGCGGATGGCCCCGGCAACATCAGACGGGGAAAACACCCACGTGCCGCCGATAACCACCGGCGAGTTGGGTGCAGCCTTCCTGCGGCTTAAGGCCAAAAACACGGCTCCAGGGCCTGACGGTATCCTAGGCAAGATCTGGGTGCTAACCGAGGAGGTGATAGAGGAGCGTTTCAGAGCACTTCTGGACGCGTGCCTCGTGTCGGGCGAATTTCCCGCAAGGTGGAAGTCAGGACGCCTCGTGTTGCTCAGGAAAGAGGGCAGACCCCTCAACTCACCATCAGCCTACCGGCCTATCGTCCTCTTGGACGAAGCCGGGAAACTATTCGAGCGCGTCCTGGCTTTTCGCATCAACAGCCACCTGATCAACATCGGCCCTGACTTGGCACCTTGCCAGTACGGCTTTCGGGAGGCGCGGTCCACGGTGGATGCCATTCTGAGTGTGAAGGGGCACTCTCAGGAGGCTGTGGCTCAGGGAGACGTAGTGCTGGCGGTGTCACTCGACATCGCCAATGCCTTCAACAGCCTGCCTTTTGAGGTCATCGGCGAGGCGCTAAGATACCACGGCATACCCGGATACCTGCAGCGCATCATCCATAACTACCTGCGTGGTAGGAGAGTAGTGTACGTGGATCAGGGTGGCAGGCTGCAAAGCCGATCGGTGTCGTGCGGAGTTCCGCAGGGGTCGGTTCTGGGTCCGCTCCTGTGGAACATCGGCTATGATTGGGCCTTGAGAGGTGCAATGTTGCGTGGTCTCCGCGTAATATGTTACGCGGACGACACGCTAGTGACTGCTCGTGCCGAAGGGTTCCCCGAGGCGGCCAGGTTGGCCACAGTTGGGGTATCCTATGTGATCGGCCGAATCCAGCAGTTGGGATTAAAGGTCGCCCTGGAAAAAACAGAGGCGCTGCTGTTCCACGGCCCTCGCAGGAGACCGCCTCCGGACGCTCATATCCGGATAAACGGCGTTCGCGTAGATATCAGCCCGTGTATGAAGTACCTCGGGCTGTATCTAGACGGAAGATGGCTCTTCCACGAGCATTTCCGACGCCAGTCACCAAAGCTGGTGAAAACAGCTCACGCGCTGGGGAACCTGCTGCCAAATCTTGGTGGCCCCAGCTCCGGCGCGCGCCGGCTTTATACTGGCGTCGTACGCTCCATGGCGTTATACGGAGCACCGGTGTGGGTGGACGCCCTTGGTGCCAAGAACAAGATCCTTCTTAGAAGGCCCCAACGGGCCATGGCACTAAGGGTGATACACGGTTACCGCACCGTGTCTTTTGAGGCGGCCTGCGTACTAGCGGGAACTCCCCCCTGGGAGCTAGAGGCAGAAGTCTTGGCCTCTGTTTATGAACGGAGTGCAGAGGTCCGCAGCTTGGGCAGTAGAGCAATGCCCGAGCAGGTGTCCCGATGGCGGGAACATGCCCAAAAGGTGGCGCTGCGCAAATGGCGGCAACGATTGGAGCATCCAACCGCCGGCCACTTGATCATCGGAGCGATTCGGCCTGTCCTAGAGCGATGGGTCGATCGCAAGGAGGGTGGGCTCTCCTTCCGTATCACACAGGTCCTCACCGGACATGGATGTTTCGGTGGCTACCTGCACAAGATCGGTCGGGAGCCAACGATGGAGTGCCACGAGTGCGGCGCTGGGGCTGACTCGGCTACCCACACGCTGGCGTTCTGCCCGGCGTTTGATAGCGAACGCCAGGCGCTCCTCGCCGTCATCGGACCCGACCTGACGCTAACGGCCGTGGCCAATGCCATGGTCACGAGCAGAAGGTCGTGGGACGCCTTCGCCTCCTTCTGCGAGGATGTCATCTCGCGGAAAGAGGAGGCGGAGAGAGCGAGAGAGGACGACCCTCTGTCAGTCGCGTCGCGACGCAGACGGACGGGTCGTCGGAGGCGGCTGCATGGGCTGTTGCACCCATCGTAGCCCAGCGCGGGGGTGGGGGTCACCATCTTCCCCACACTCCCCGCGCCATAGCCTCAAGGTGAAAGGCGCCCCTCCCTCGCACTCGGGGGAGGAGACGCCAGGAGGGTTCGAAGGAACCACCGCGGCGGGCCGTGAATGACTCGATGAGTGCTCGGGGTCCCGCCCAGCGGTTGACGGGTGCCGTGTGGTTTTAGTGGGTCGGGCAGACCATCGCCCATCCCCACACACCTCCCGGGTCGTGCAACACCCGGTCGAGACGGTCTGGTTGCAGATTTCCACACGTAAAAAAAAAAAAAAAAAAAAAAAAAAAAAAAAAAAAAAAAAAAAAAAAAAAAAAAAAAAAGGTTAGGTTAGGTTAGGTTAGGTTAGGTTAGGTTGGGGTGCGAGTCAGATGACCTCCACGTGGTGCATCCTGGGCAACGAGTGGTTCCAACAGTCTCCGTTCGGAGAAAGTTGAACCCAATCGGCTAACATCTGGCAAGGCGGACTCCTGTGCGTGCCTACTTTGGGCCTCACGACTCGCTGCTCCCTCTGAGCAGCTTTGAGAGGAGTACCACAAAGACGGCCGCCCCTTAAGGGTTCTCAGGTCGCAACGGGGGGAAAGGGGAACACCGCGAAAGCGGTGCAACGGGGGCCTACGCCAGCCCCCGATCGTCGTAAACCACTGCGGTCTCTGCAACGACCCCCACTCACGGCGTTGTGGGATACGCGGGTTCCGTGGTGGAGCGAGGGCTTGCCTTAACCGGCCGGCCGCGTGAAGGACACACTATAAAACCCGAGAGAAACCTCGTTAAAACCTGTCAACATTCCCCGCCCTTGACAGTATGTAGGGTTCCCCGTGTATAAGGCCACTGCACGGGGTGACCGACACTTGCTCTTTACTCGTGGGATAAGTGTTTAAGATGTCCAAAATTTTTTCTGACGCTTCGGAGAAGTCGGCGGAGTCTGATTACAGATCCGTCGTGGTTGGTGGGGCTGCAGATGCCCGGAATGAGTCTGTCGGGGACGTACTTGTACGTGGCGCTTCAAGCGTAAAGTCCGAGAAGGACGGTGGTGGTGAAACGAGGCCCAGTAGATCGGGCAAAGGTGGCTCGTCCCAAAAGGACGTTGTCAGGCCCACAATGGGCAAGGTTGAAAACGCTAGGCCCAGTCGTAGGGGCAAGGTTCTAAGCGTCTCTTTGACGCGGCTTGATCTAGATAGCATGCGTTCTGCTAATCGCAGTCGCAGTCGCAGCCGCCGTCGAGATGGCGCTTTAAAGGTGGATGCCAGTGTCTTTTTGTCGGCGGGGGAAGAGGACGAACAGCTGTCCGACTCCTCATCGTCGACTCTGACAGGGAGAAAAAGACCCCGAGCGAACTTGTCCTCTGAGTCTGACAACGACTCAGTTCGCTCGGCGTCTAAGGTGATGTCCGGTCCGTCTGGGCGCAGAGGTCGTGGTCGTCCTCCGACCACTGGCCAATATGTCGGATGGGCCAAGGCCAAAAACGAGTATGTCGAGGCTCAGCGCCGTGAACTCGAACTCCAGGCCGAAAAAGAATGCGCTGAGATGGTTAGCAAGACCTATGCGACCAGGGCCAGCAAAGTCGAGCTCGTGAGCGGGCTCGACAACGACAAGGATAAGGAGGCACAAGCACAGGTCGTGGTGCGGCAGGTGGAGGACGATGTGGCCCTGTTGCTCCATGTGGCCGCTACGTCTGGTCACCTGAAAGGGACCTACCAAAAGGCCCTTCGAGAAGTAGCTGCCTCCTATAAGCAGAATGTTGACTTGCTGCGTCTCCGCACGGTCAGCGAAGAGACTGAGGCCCTTAAGGCAGAAAACCAACGCCTAAGTGCGGAGGTGTCGAGCCTTAAGGAGCATTTAGCAACCCTGGATGCTACGGTGGAACACCTCCACAGTAAGTGCTACCGTCCGGTAGTAACGCCTTACTCGGACACGGAGGTTATGGAGGTGGTTCCGGACCCACCGGCGATTGTCAGCGTGGCCCCCAATCCGGCTAGAAACGCGAAAGCGGTGAAACCGAAGCCTAAGGTGGTAAAACCCAAGCCCAAGGCGAAGGTTGGGGCAGAACAACAGCCCCCACCCCTTCCTGAAGTCGACCAAACCCTCATGGGTGAGGTCATGCGGCAAGTTGGCTTTATGCTGTCGACACGGCTTGAGTCAATCGAGGCAAGGCTGCCTCCTGTGCCGCGTTTGCGCCCACCGCTTGCGGCGGACGCTAAAAACAAGGCCAGTGCTGCAAAGGCGACATACGCGTTGGCGACAAGCAACTCGTCGGCTACCGCTCCCCGTTCAATGGGAAATACAGGAAAGCCCTCCGCTGCTAAGGCAGCGCCTCAGGGAGGCAACAAGCCCAGCAAGGGGGACAAGGCTGCCAAGGCCGCATCGGCATCTGCCCCTTCTAAGACGGCTAAGGGGAAGCCAAATTCCACAAGGAATTTTACGGCCGAGGAGGAGTGGACTCCTGTGGTTGGAGGCCGCAAGGCAAGGAGGAAAGCCAAAGCCAAGGAGCAGGCCAAGCCGAGGGCGAGGAACAGGAAGGTGAAGATGCGTGTCCCTCGTACTTCGGCAGTCGTGATCACCCTGCAGCCGGAGGCGCAGGAGAGGGGGATCACGTACGCGAATGTGCTCCTCAAGGCCCGAGAGAGTGTGGTCCCTGCTGAGATGGGGGTGGAGTACATCCGCTTCCGGCAGTCTGCTACCGGTGCTCGGATCTTGCATCTTCCGAGCACCGCTTCCCCTGAGCAGGCCGACCAACTGGCTGACAAACTCAGGGGTGCAATAGGGGACGCGGTAAAGGTCACTCGACCAACTAAATGCGCCGACCTCAGAATATCTGGCTTGGACGATTCAGTCGTCCAGGCGGACGTTCGCGCAGCGGTCGCAAGGCAGGGAGGCTGCTCTGCAGACTCTTTAAGAGTTGGCGAAATTCGCCATGGTCCAGGCGGCATGGGCACTGTGTATGTTCAGTGCCCTGTAGCTGCTGCTAAGGTTTTAGTGGACGCCGGTCTACTCCTGGTTGGATTGGCCGGCGGCGCACAAGTTCGTGCTCTCGACCCGCGTCCACTTAAATGCTTTAGGTGCTTAGAGAAGGGGCATACCCGCGCAAGATGCACGGGCCAGATTGACCGCAGCGAGCTCTGCTATCGCTGCGGTAAGGCTGGCCATATCGCTGCCTCCTGCTCGGCCAAGGCGCACTGTCCGCTGTGCGCTGACGCCAAAAAACCTGCTGACCACATTGTCGGAAGCAGGTCATGCAATCCCCCTAGGAGGAGAAAGGCGGCCTTAAATTCAAAGGCCCCCACTTCTGCGAGCGCTCAGCAGGCGCCAAGTGCGGTGCAAATGGACACCTCTAATGTCTAACGCCGCACTACGTGTCTTGCAGGCGAATCTGAACCACTCCGCTGGCGCTCAAGATCTTTTTGTGCAGTCGATGACAGAGTGGTCCATTAACATCGCGGTGGCATCTGAACCGTACTACATCCCGGCCCGTACCAACTGGGCCGTGGATTCTAGTAAAACGGTTGCTATTGTAGGCGGAAATACGACCATAGGCTCGACGTTCTCGTTCCGCGAACGAGGTCCCGGCTATGTCGTGGTCAAGTGGGGCGAGGTAACCCTGATCGGGGTGTACTTCTCCCCCAATAGAACCTTGGCGGAATACAAGGTCTTCCTTGGCAATGTGGGTGCCGCTGTTAACCGGGCAACATCTTCGGCGGTCCTAGTAATAGGCGACTTCAACGCCAAATCGGTTAACTGGGGCTCACCCGCTAACGATCTGCGTGGCGACGCGGTCGAGGATTGGGCTGTATCCTCGGGCCTCTGTCTACTCAATAGAGGCAACACGAACACCTGTGTCAGGCAGCAAGGCGGGTCCATTGTTGACCTGTCCTTTGCGTCTTCTGCCATCGCCTCTCGAGTAGACGGCTGGGTTGTTCTGGAGGATGTGGAGACGCTTTCCGATCACCTATACATTAGGTTTGATCTGGTCTCCCCCTCGTACAACAGCAACAGAGCGGGTCAAGCGTACAATGGGGGTAGAACATCTTTCCCTCGTTGGGCTATCGGCAGAATGGACCGTGAGCTGCTCATTGAAGCGGCCATCGTGCAGTCATGGTTTGTCCAGGCTGGTGAGCATCTGGTTCATGTGGAGGACGGAGCCAAATGGTTCTCTGACGCGATGACGCAGGTGTGCGATGCGGCCATGCCCAGGGTCAGGCGCCTCCCGCCAAAGCGGGCGGTATATTGGTGGTCCCAACACATTGCGACCTGCCGTGAGGACTGCATTATCGCTCGGCGCGCTTATACGAACCAGCGCAGGCGCCGAACCGTGGACGAGGTCGCGAATCGCGAATTGCAAACGGCGTACAAAGAGGCCAAAGAGGCATTGAAGGTGGCCATATGTCAGGCAAAGGATGATGCGCGGGAAGAGATGCTGGAGCAACTGAATCGTGATCCGTGGGGTCGCCCATATCGCAATGTTCGCGGTAAATTGCGAAATGTGGGCCCCCCGGTCACTGAGTCTTTAGAGCTACCGTTGCTGGAGTCTATCATCGACTCCCTCTTCCCTGTGCGAGCTGGATTCGAGCCTCCACGTATGGCCCCACCGCAGATACCATCTGAGGGCGCTATTACCCAAGTGCCACCGGTCACTACCGGTGAGCTGGGAGCAGCCTTCCTGCGGTTGAGGGCTAAAAATACGGCTCCTGGACCAGACGGCGTTCCTGGCAAAGCCTGGGTTTTAACGGAGGAGATTTTTGAGGAGCGCTTCCGTGCGCTATTGGATGCCTGCCTTTCGTCTGGCCACTTCCCCACCAGGTGGAAGACTGGACGCCTCGTATTGCTCCGCAAAGAGGGACGACCTGAAGACTCTCCTTCAGCTTACCGGCCCATTGTCCTTTTGGATGAGGCTGGTAAGCTCTTCGAGCGCGTCTTAGCTGGTCGTATCAACGAGCACCTCGGCAATGTGGGGCCTGATCTGTCGCAAAATCAATATGGTTTCAGAGTAGCGCGGTCAACCATAGACGCGATACTTCGAGTCAAAGACCTCACCAAAGAGGCTGTCTCACAAGGAGACGTTGCGTTAGCGGTGTCCCTGGACATCGCTAACGCATTCAACAGCCTGCCCTTTGAGAGCATAGGCGAGGCGCTTCGCTTCCACGGAGTGCCCCCCTACTTACTGCGCATCTTGAACAACTACCTCAGGGGCAGAACGGTGGTCTTCCAGGACCGTGAAGGGAATGTCCGAAGCCGTGCGGTGTCGTGCGGTGTTCCGCAGGGGTCGGTGTTGGGTCCACTCCTGTGGAACATCGGCTACGATTGGACGCTCAGAGGAGCATTACTCAGGGGCCTCAACGTCGTCTGCTACGCAGACGATACACTGGTGACCGCTCGTGCGGCAGATTTCGCCGGAGCGACCACATTGGCCACTGTTGGGGTTATGCAGGTCATCCGGCGAATTGAAGCGCTGGGTCTAAAGGTGGCTTTGGAGAAGACGGAGGCGCTTTTCTTCTTTGGTGCACGCAGGAGACCCCCCCCAGACGCACATCTATGTCTTAACGGGGTTCGCATCGAGGTTACTTCAGTCATGAAGTACCTCGGGCTATACTTAGATGCGAAGTGGAAGTTTCACGAGCACTTTGCTCGCCAGTCGCCGAAATTGGTGAAAGCAGCCAACGCGCTGTGCAGGCTGCTACCAAATCTAGGGGGCCCTAGCATAAGTGCTCGTAAACTGTACACAGGGGTCGTGCGCTCAATGGCGCTTTATGGAGCTCCAGTGTGGATCGATGCGCTGGACTCCAAAAATAAGATGCTGCTGCGAAGGCCTCAAAGGGCAATGGCCATCAGAGCCATTAGAGGCTACCGCACGGTCTCATATGAGGCTGCTTGCTTGTTGGCGGGTACACCTCCATGGGACCTGGAGGCAAAGGTCTTGGCGGAGGTGTATAGGCAGGGAGCGGACATCCGCAGTCAAGGCGGCAGGCCAATGCCTGAGCAAATCAGCCGTTGGCGGGAAGATGCCCAGGAGCAGACAATGCTCTGCTGGCGAGATCGCCTAGAGCAGCCCGATGCTGGCCACTGGACCATCGGAGCGGTTAGGCCCATTATGCAGGAATGGGTCTTCCGCAAGGAGGGGACTCTCTCGTTCCGAGTCACTCAAATGATGACAGGGCACGGCTGCTTCGGCAGTTATCTGTCGAGGATCGGACGAGAGGAGACCACTGCATGCCACCAGTGCGGGGCCGTTAACGACACGGCTCTACACACATTGGAGGTATGCCAGGAGTGGGAGCAGCCGCGCCAAGATCTGCGGGCTGCGATAGGCACCGACCTCTCCCTCGGGGCCGTGGCAAAAGCCATGGTGTCATCTACGAGGTCGTGGGACGCGGTGGCCTCATTCTGCGACACCGTCATGGGTCGCAAAGAAGAGGCCGAGCGTGAGAGGGAAAACGACCCCTTATCAAGCGCCATACGGCGCAGGAGGGGTGGTCGGAGGAGGCGGCTACATGGGCTGTTGCACCCATCGTAGCCGCACGCGGGGGTGGGAAACACCATCTTCCCACACTCCCCGCAAAGCTCCTCACGGTGTCAGGCGTCCCTCCCTCGCACTCGGGGGAGGTAAGACGCAAGGAGGGTTCGAAGGAACCACCGCGGCGGGCCGTGAATGACTCGATGAGTGCTCGGGGTCCCGCCCAGCGGTTGACGGGTGCCGTGTGGTTTTAGTGGGTCGGGCAGACCATCGCCCATCCCCACACACCTCCCGGGTTGCGCAACACCCGGTCGAGACGGTCTGTTTGCAGATTTCCACACGTTAAAAAAAAAAAAAAAAAAAAAAAGGTTAGGTTAGGTTAGGTTAGGTTAGGTTAGGTTAGGTTAGGTTAGGTTAGGTTAGGTTAGGTTAGGTTAGGTTAGGTTAGGTTAGGTTAGGTTAGGTTAGGTTAGGTTAGGTTAGGTTAGGTTAGGTTAGGTTAGGTTAGGTTAGGTTAGGTTAGGTTAGGTTAGGTTAGGTTAGGTTAGGTTAGGTTAGGTTAGGTTAGGTTAGGTTAGGTTAGGTTAGGTTAGGTTAGGTTAGGTTAGGTTAGGTTAGGTTAGGTTAGGTTAGGTTAGGTTAGGTTAGGTTAGGTTAGGTTAGGTTAGGTTAGGTTAGGTTAGGTTAGGTTAGGTTAGGTTAGGTTAGGTTAGGTTAGGTTAGGTTAGGTTAGGTTAGGTTAGGTTAGGTTAGGTTAGGTTAG
This sequence comes from Eudonia mercurella, assembly GCA_963082485.1. Lineage (NCBI taxonomy): Eukaryota > Metazoa > Arthropoda > Insecta > Lepidoptera > Crambidae > Eudonia > Eudonia mercurella. The sequence goes on from CAUJAO010000239.1 coordinate 71,313, forward strand.
GTTAGGTTAGGTTAGGTTAGGTTAGGTTAGGTTAGGTTAGGTTAGGTTAGGTTAGGTTAGGTTAGGTTAGGTTAGGTTAGGTTAGGTTAGGTTAGGTTAGGTTAGGTTAGGTTGGGGTGCGAGTCAGATGACCTCCACGTGGTGCATCCTGGGCAACGAGTGGTCCCAACATTCTCCGTTCGGAGAAAGTTGGGCCCAATCGGCTAACATCTGGCTAGGCGGGAGCCCCTTCTGGGCCCTGCAACTCCTGTGTGCGTGTCTATTTCAGGCCGCACCACTCGCCGCTCCTTCTGAGCGGCTTTGAGGGGAGTTTTTTGTAGTGTCCCTTGTGGACCCGCACTTGTTGCGTTGTGTTGTCTTGTTTTTGTTGCAGGTTGGGGATGACAACCCGTGTATTGTCTGGGTGGCATCCCACAAATGTCGAAAATGGAAGCGTCATCTAAAGAATTATTACCCCAGGAGGGTACCCGCCGTAAGGCGGGAGAACCCCTCCCTGGGCCCAGCTCGCTGGACTCAGGCTGCCCCACCGTCTCTGGGGGGGGCAAAGATACGCAGAAGTTGAAGAAGAGGAAGGTTGAGAGGGATGTTTTCCTCAACCCAGAGGATATTAATATGAGAATGCTGGAGGATATGGGGTTGGAGAATGAAGACCTGAAGGAAGAAATCGACAGGCTTCGGATGGACCTCGATGAGGAAAGGACTGCCAAGGAGGCTGCCGAGGAGGCCATGACGGAGCTCCACGGGCAGCTGAAGGAGCGCTGTCGGCGGCTGAAGGAGTGCCGGGCAGAGGCCCTGGAGGCCAGGAGAGAGGCCCTGGAGGCGAAGGAGGCCAGAGAGGCTGCGGAGGTGGCGAGGCGCCTTGCGGAGGCAAGAGCTGTCCCTACTTCCGCGCTGGATGAGGGCGTGATGGCTGCGCTTGCAGAGATGCGGCGCACCCTTGACGCCTTCGTCGAGGGGATGACGAGGAGGATGGACGGGCTGGAGGCCAGGCTTCCGATGCCCGAGAGGTCCTACAGCTCGGTGACTGCGCGCGGGTCGGAGGATCCCGCTGCAGCGAGGAGGACCGGGCCCAGTCGGGAAGGAGCGCGACCGAAGGTTCAGCACGCCGAGTCCGGGGGCTTCCCCCCGGCTGAAGTGCGGACCAACGGCGCCCGCCGGCGACGCAGACGAGGGAGAGGGGGGGCGAGAGGCCCTGCCCGAACCAACGTGCCGGGAGGAAAAGGAGGGAAGGGGGCGCTTAGGGAGCCAACCTCGACGGCGGTCATCGTCCGGCTCAGGCCGGAGGCGATTGCCGGGGGGGTAACCTATGCGGCCACGATGGAAAGAGCCAGGGAAGCCATACGCTTGGAGGAGCTAGGCATCCCTGGTGTTAAGATGCGGACGGCCCAATCTGGGGCGCTTTTGATGGAGGTTCCGGGTGCCGACAGCGGCGAGGCTGCTGATGGCCTGGCCCGGAAACTCGAAGGAGTCATCTCGGACGTGGCAGAGATTGCCCGTCCTGAGAAGCGGGCGAATGTCCGCCTCAGTGGCTTCAGCATGGTCTCCTCGGAGACCATAGCTGCCGTGGTGGCGGAAGAGGGAGGAACCCTGAGGGAGAGGGTCAAGCTGGGGACCATTCGATCGGCCCCCAGCGGAGACTCGGTGATGGTGCAGTGCCCGGTGAAGGCGGCGAAGAGGCTCGCCGCCCTGGGGAGCCTGCGGATAGGCTGGAACCTGGCCAGAGTAGAGGCTGTCAAGCCCAGACCCATGCGCTGCTTTAAGTGCATGGGGACGGGCCATACGAGGCCGATGTGCCCCTCAGAGGTGGATAGGGCGGGGTGCTGCTTCCGCTGTGGCATGGAGGGCCACCAAGCGGGAGCATGCACAAAGCCCCCTAACTGCCTGGTTTGTGCCGAGGCGGCGCTGCCCCATGAGCACGTCATGGGGAGCAGGGAGTGCTGCCCCCCGGCAGTCAAGATGAGGGAACCGGAGGCGCGGAGCTGACGGCCTTTGTGGTGTTGGCTTTGTGCCGTGTTCCCGTGTGTATGTGTGGGACTGGGAACCGAGCTGGAGACAGATTTGTATGGGGGTCTGCGTCCGGGCCGGTTCCTGGTCAGTTTTTGTTGTGCTTGTGTGTGTGTGTTGTGGGGAGATCGCCTGCCTACGCAGGCGATATATATGTGGTAGGACTTCGGCATGGGTATAAGTATATTATACCTCCCCGAAGGCCTAGTGTCTTGTGCTGTCCATGTGTTGTCCATGTGCTCGTATTTGTGTTGTTTGACTTTGCTGCGTGCCCCCAAGGGCGCTGCGGCCTTTTTTGATTAGCTTCGGTTTAATGCTGTGTGTCACCAGCACGTGCCCGTGCCCCGGCGCGTGGCCGTCAAAGCACACGTCTCCCGTACGCGGGAGTGAGTGTGTGGAGATGGCTGCAGGTCGGTGCACGGGCGCAGGGCGGCGGTCGCGGGCTTAATCTTTGACAGATACCGTGCCGTCGCCTTACTTTTGCACTCGGATTGTGGACCTCCAGAGGTTTAGTGGGTATTCCCCTCCGTCTCGCCCTCCCAGCCGGGAATTATTCCTGGCAGCTGACTCGGGGCTTCTCCCCTTGTCAGTGGGTGTGGAAAGACGGACGGGCGACCCCCACATACCCCCTTGCCCCTTCAGGGTGAGGGAAGTCTAAAGTGATTCCTCTGGGTCAAAAAAAAAAAAAAAAAAAAAAAAAAAAAAAAAAAAAAAAAAAAAAAAAAAAGGTTAGGTTAGGTTAGGTTAGGTTAGGTTAGGTTAGGTTAGGTTAGGTTAGGTTAGGTTAGGTTAGGTTAGGTTAGGTTAGGTTAGGTTAGGTTAGGTTAGGTTAGGTTAGGTTAGGTTAGGTTAGGTTAGGTTAGGTTAGGTTAGGTTAGGTTAGGTTAGGTTTTTTTTTTTTTTTTTTTTTTTTTTTTTTTATTTCTAGCACCTCCAACATGATCGGAGCCTATTTTTTACGTTTTCTCATTCATACCCTTTCTCGCTTGTATACCTCTCGTACTTTCATTCTTCATACTACTCTTTCATACATCATCTTTTATACTTTTGCGGGTGGGATGCCCGTCTACTTAGGCTTCCTATTCTACACTGCTATCTTTGTTGTATTCTTTATTTATTTATACATTGCTTATTTATTTATTAGGTCCTCTTTCTTGTGGGAACAGGGAGGGAAGACGTACATTTTTTATTTTCATTTCAATGGTAACATTTAAGCATTTACGGTTTTACAGTCTCAACAGCTTACAAGTTTACAAATTACAATTTACAATTAAATTTACAATTAAATTACAAATTACCATTCTTAACTTAACAATTTAAAACAGACTGAATACTAGAATTAGCTATGTGAAGGTACAGGGACACTTAAATTAATTGTCTGCTTACAGCGCTATAGCTAAGGTTATAGGTGAAGCAGACTTAATTAGTGTCCCTGTTCCTACTCATAGCTATGTTACATATCTTTCGGCAGTATTCTATAAAATCTTTATATGTATTCTTGCACAAGAGAAGCTTGTGCAAGTTATTAGTGACTAGAGAAATTTTTAATTTCTGTTCTAAGTTAAACCTATGTACGCCGGTGGAAGGGCACTCCAGCAGTAAATGGGGAACAGTTTCCTCGACCGCAGGATCGCAGATGCACGAAGGGCTCGCCCTGCACTTGAAGCGATTCAAGTACTGGGCGAACCCTCCGTGCCCTGTTAGAATCTGGGTCAAGGTACCTGTGGGGTGAATTCTCTTCACCACCCCATACGCTGCTTTAGCGTCCGGGAGGAACATCTTAGTGATGTTGGCTGTGTGTCCATCACGATAGCGTTGGTCCCAGCTGTCAATCGTTTTCTCCCGGAGAAGTCTCTTTACGTAAGAGACTGGACAAGCGTCGTAGTCGGGCCTCTTTTTCGACGTCAATGCGGCCGTCTTGGCCAGTTCGTCAGCTCGCTCATTGCCCGGAAGCCCCGCGTGCGCTTTGATCCAGAAAAAAGATACAGCTTTGTTTTGGATGAAGGCCCCTCGCAGGTTCTTCCGTGCTTCCACCGCCAGGGGGTGGAGAGAGTGATGGTTGGCGATCGTCTCCAGCGCTGCCCTCGAATCGCTGTACACACCATAACTCTCTTCCTTTCCCCGCGCAATCACTTCCGTGGCTTTGCATATCGCTAGAAGTTCCGCCTGGTAGACTGTGCAGTACGCGGACAGACTCAACTTTATGGATCGGGTCTCGGCCTCACCTTTCCATATGGAAAGTGCTGCCCCAACCTTCCCCTCGAGCTTGCTGCCGTCGGTGAATATACGCACCTGCTGCACATTGTACCTGTCCACAAGGTTTTGGTCTTCCAGGCACACGAACTCCAAACCCATATGCGCCGCCGGATGTGGAGCACTGGCAAAGTCCACCGCACTCTCAGTCTCTCTTCCTCCCAGCACTTCCAGGGATGACCCTCTCTTTGCCTCATACAGAGCGGCTGCTTCTGCAATCCTGAGGTCAAGAGGCAGTATCCCCGCAAGCACCAGTGCCGAGTGTAGGGAGACTGTGCGGTAGGCTCTGCAGAGCTTTTGCGCGAACCCCCGCTGAACAGTGTTGAGCTGTTTCCTAACTCCCAACTTCTTCGCCGCCGGCGCCCATGCCGCCGCAGCATACAAAATAACCGGCTCCACCGCCGCGGTATAGATGGACCTAATTATTTCTGGGTCTAGACCCCAGCTAACCTTCGCGGCTTTCGAAAGTTGCTTGTAAAAAGCAATGGCCTTCCGGCACTGGTTTGCAATGTGAGCACCAAAAGTTAGACGATCGTCAATGGTGAGCCCCAGAATCTTGATTTCTCTCGACATTGCTATGCCGATCCCGCCCATGCTCAGCCGTGGTGTGTCGTATTTCAGTTTACGCGTGAGTAACATGGCACAAGTCTTGTGCGGCGCGAATTTTAACTTATTTTGGACACCCCACCGCTGAACATAGTCGAGGGCGGCATTGGCCCGTCGTTGGATCTCGCCGGCTTCATCACCGTGGAACACCAGCACCACGTCGTCCGCAAAGGCTTGCACATACTCTCCTTTTTCATTCAGCCCCTTCAATAGTGGATCGAGAAGCAGGTTCCAGAGTATTGGACCGCCTATTGACCCTTGCACGCATCCTTTGTTGGTGCTTCGCGTGCTTACCTCCCCAGCGTATCTTACTGTGACTTTTCTGCAGCTGAGATAGCTGTCGAGTAGCTTCCTGATATTTACCGGACACTTTTCCTCAGCCAGTCGGATTCTGATGGCTGGCCACCACGCGCTATCGAAGGCCCCCTCTATATCCAATGACACTAGGGTAACCAGCTTCTTCAGCTCAATCATACCTCTGATGTGGTGTATTAGATGATAGAGGGCGTCCTCGGTGCTCCTCTGGGGCATGAATCCGTACTGGCGAGTACTAATCCTCGGTACGAGATGGTATTTGATCCGTGCTACCGACATCTTCTCCAGAACCTTGCCCAGCACCGGCAGTAGCCCGATGGGTCTGTATGCCTTCGGTACTGTGTAGTCATCCTTGCCCTGTTTTCTGAGTACCACCACTGTGGCCTCTTTCCAGGTGTCCGGGAAATGTCCTAATTCTAGGCACTTATTGAATAGGGCAAGCGATTCTTCGATGTTATGCTCCAAGGCTCTGCTGCAGATGTCTGCCGTAAAGCCATCCGCTCCTGGGGCCTTCTTTGGATTGAAACTCCCCATCGCGGTCTTTAGCTCGAGCGAGGTAAACGGAGGATCCAGATGGTCATCATCTGTCCGATCGTTTACTCTCTCTGCCGTTTCTCTGACCCGGCGATGGTCTTCGTTGTCTTCGCTTTCCAGGTCCTCAGGGTAGAAAGTATCGGCCAGTAAGTCCGCTGATTCTTGGGGTTTTAAATATGTACCTTCTTCGGTTTTTAGGGCCAAGTCTTCTTGTCTCCTGGCGGTCGTCCTCAGAACGCGATATATCCCCTCCCATACCCCTTCTCTGTCCTGCTTCTCGCAGAACCCTTTCCAGCTCGTTATACGGGCGTTCTTGACTTCACACTCATAGCTTTCTTTCTTCTGCAGGTATTCTTCAACGACCTTTTCTCTTCGATGTGGCGCAGCATTTCTAATTCTCCGTTTGTACGTGGCCATCGTCTTCTTCAGCTTGCTCAACTCCTCATTCCACCAAGGGATGGAGAGGGTTTCTGCGCTCTTTTTCGCTGGGATCGATTTCCTGCAAGCTGAAGTGATCGCTGTTGTGAGCTCTACGACGGCCTTTTCTAGCGAATTTTTATCGTTTAAGGCTTTTATGCTATTTATACTAATTTTGCGTTCATGTTTTTCTTGCACCAGTACGTCTATAAATTCATCCCAGTTGGCTTTCTTTGTATTGTATAGACGTGTCGTTCTCTGGACCTGTAAGCCTTTACTTTTACGGAGTTTAACATCGAAGAGAATGGTGTTATGGTCGGAGCTTATCAAACCCTGGTCTACCCTCCAGTTCTCTATAAGCCCCAACAGGTCGTCGGTGCTCGCCGTTATATCGACTATACTGGTGAACTCCCTATTACCTCTCACGGTGTCAAAAGTTGGAGTATCACCCCTGTTTAATACCTGCAATCCAGACTCTTCCAGGGTCCCGGACATCTCTGCTCCCCTGAGGTCTTCTATGGTGCTACCCCACCAGGTACTCTTTGCATTACAGTCTCCTGCAATCAGCAGTCTTCTTGGGCCCAACTCCTCTACGATCAAACTCAACCGATCCAGGTAAGGCCCGATTGGTAGGTCGGGCTCAAAATAGAAGGACACCGCCGTCATCTCCCAGTCGCAAGTTCGGATCCTCACTACCACGATGTTATTGGTTGTGAGTTTCGGGCACAGTGTGACGCTGAGATCGTTGTCGAATACGACAATAGCTGCCTTCACTGTCCCATCTCCTATCGTTGCACACTGGTAGACGCGCGCACCGCGGTAGTCCTTCATCCTCCGAATCCCCCCAACGTAGGGCTCCTGAACCAGTGCGAACGCTAATTTGCGTTCGCTGGCTACCACCATGAGTTCAGTCGTTGCCAACTCTTTTCTTTGGAGGTTCGCTTGGGCCACTGCATATCCTCTGGCGGGGTGATTGCCTGCCCGTGAACGACTTAGGACCACCTTAGCAATATGCTATTTTGGCTCTTGCCAGTGCTTCCCACCTTCTACGCACGGGGCACTCTGCATCAAATGCATTGTGCTCGACTTGAGCGATGCTGGCTGCAGTACAGTTGCAGCAGGTTGGTGGTGCTCCAGCACTGAACTTTGGGCACTTATCACGCGTGTGGGCTCCCGCACAATGGCTGCATTTTATCTCCGCCTCTTTGCAAAATTTTCGGCCATGCCCATATCCCAGACACATAGAGCACTGCAGGAGTGGGGACTGGTCTTCGACCCTCACTCTTTGCAGGTCGATATGGGCATGTCCCCTGTTGGTCAGCCTCTGATAAATCTGCGGGGATACCCTTAGGACCACGTGCGAGATGAGAGGGTTTCGGGCTCTCCTTCGGAACCTGAACTCCACCCGGTCGTCTTCCTTCTTCAGATCTACGAAGACATCCTTGTTCTGGTTCCGAAGCGCCCGAATGACCTCATCATCCGAGAGCCTGGCCAGTACATCCCTCAGGACGACCAGCGGGTCCTGGTTCTTGACCTCTTCGAAGGTGAGGTGGTCCTTTGCGCCTATAAGTCGCTCTTTAATCTTACTACGAGCTTCTTCCGTTCTGCATCCCACTATAATCTTACGGTCTCTCACCTTCCGTACTCTATCTACCTTCACCCACCCGTCGGTTGCGTTGACCGCCTGCCTTAACCTCTCCAGGACCTCCTCCCCCGTGTCCTGGTCGTTGGTCGAGGACACGACAAGTGAGTGCAGGGCCGGTTCTGCACGTTTAGCGGATACTACTCCGGCATACGTCCTCTCCTGTTCTGTCGCCGGCTGTTGCTGTGCGAGTACTTTCGTTTTGAGCAGCTCGAGTTCCCGGAAGGTGGAGTCAATTTTGTGGCTTTGCTCCTTGAGCATCTCCATCACTTTCACCGCATCGTTCCCGTTGAATCCTCCCTTTACCTCCGCCTCCTTCGTCTTCACAGGTTCGGGTGCGGATGTTGAGGCTGCCACTGCCTCCTTCACTAAACGGTAAAGGTTGTCCACGGCTTGAGTGACCCCGACCTTTATATCCGTCCTCAGATTTCGGGAATCATCTATGTGTGCCTTGGCTTTCTGAAGCCAGGCACGGGCCTGGATCACTCGATCGGTGGATTTAAAATTGGACGTTTTTGTTTCAGGTGGCGTTCCCGGAGCATCCACAGAGGCACTGCGAGTCGATACCTTCGCCACGACTGGGAGGACACTCTTCTGCTTCGCTCTCTGCGAGGTCGCCTGCGTCTTCTTCACTACCTCCGCTGCGGTTGTGTCCTGCTGCCTATCCATCTTCTCTTCTATCTCCCCAATACTCCTTCTCACGCTGAACGTCTTGTTTGGTGGAGAGGGGTCAAAACTCACCAAGTCGATCGGTGAAGATTCTGGGCTCACCACCTTGGCGCTCTTCGCGGGGGTCCTAGCCATCATTTTGATAGATTGGAGGTGCGCGTCAGTTGGATTTAAGAGTGCAAATTTTTTAAAATGAAATAAATTAACTCAAAATAAAATTCAAATAAAATAGAATATTGCAATTAAATTAAAATTAAATTAAATTAAGTTTGAATTATGATTAAAATCCAAAAGGAGTGTAAATAAAATAAAATAAAAGTAAAATGTATAAGAATAAAATAAAATAAGATAAAATAAATTAACAGTAATTTTGCTACTCAAAATATCCTTATTGGGTTGAGCAAAAGCACAGCCCCGTCACACGCGATAAATGAAATAATAAAATAGGACTAGAAATTTTCTCTACCTAGAGTCAACTTAACCTAATTGGATTGGCCAAAAAGCGCAATCCAGTCAATAAACACGATAATTAAAACGATAGATTAATTAAGTAAAAATAAAATTTTTGACTCTATGTAGAGTCCGTTATCCGAATAACTGGCCAAAGGCACGGTTATGTCCCTAACTGGCCAAAAGGCACAGGTTATGTCCTAAACTAAAATTAAAATTGTAAAATTTTGGATAATAAAAATTTTATAGAGCTGCCCAATAGTTCTTAACCTAATTTAATATATACTTAAACTAATTTGATCAATTTAAAAATCGCACCTGACAACTTTGTCTCCGACTCTACTCACCGACTCTACCAGTGGGTTGGGAGGGGTAGAGCTCCCAAAAACGAACACAAAAGTCAAAATCCGGTAGAAATCGGTGCAGTAGTTTCGGAGCTATAAAATCATTAAATCGGAAATCTATAAAATCATTAAAAGCATTAAAGTCATTAAAATCAATAAATCATTAGAGTCTATAAAATCGTTAAAATCAATATAATCAATAAAATCAGTAAATCATTAAAAACAATAAAATCAATAAAAGCAATAATCATTAAAATCTATAATCAATAAAATCAATAAATTAAATTAATAAAATTTTAGTCCTATAACTATTTCCCGGACTCAAAAGAGTCGCGGGGTCAACAAATACAAACAAATACAATTAGAAACAATAAAAAAGGTGCCTGTTCTCAATAGAGATACAGGGTCAATAGCATAAAATATCACAGTTTAAAAATAAAAAAAAAAATAAAGTAAGTAAATAGTAGAAAACTACTATTTACAGTCTTAAAACTAATACCTGTCCTCAAAGGAGGCGCAGGGGTCGTACACCAGTGCAAATTATAAACAGAATAAGTTTTTCAGAATTTTGGGTTTTTGGGGTTGGGGAATAGGGGGTTGGGAATGAGTAGGGTGGGGGGTGTAGGGTGGATTCAATTCCAGACACCAGTCTGTTACCAAATTAAAGCTCTTTTTTGTTCTATCTCTGATAATTTCAAAAATAGAACAAAATTGAGCTTTCCACCGAGGTGAGGATCGGAAAAAGGGTGGATGATTTTTTGGCGGGATCGGGTAGTATTGGTGATGGAGAAAATTTTCGCCCAAGGGAGTGTGTGTGTGAAACGTGTGGAAGTGGGCGAAAATTGAGGATTTTGGTGGAAAGGGTAGGTAATTTCGGAATTTAGGGGGTGGTTTTTATTACAGGATTGGATGGGGTGGGTGGTGTTGAGAGTTTTCTCAAAAGAAACTATACCTGTCAAGTGTATAGTTTCTGAGAATTTTGAGATCGAAGATACAGCAGATGCTAAGCGTAACACCACCGGGATGAACTTGGGATTTGGGAAAAAGGATAGGATTTTTTGATTGGGATCGATTTGGGAGGTCGCTCTGACCCCAAACCCAAAATTTGAATCAAAAATAAGCAGAGATCTCCGAGATATGAGCCTCCAAAGATAGGGAGTAATTGTTGAATTTATTGCGGAAATTTAAAATGTCTTAAAGTTGCACGACCTTGTGTGCCACGCCGGTGACACCAACGGCGTCGGCGTTCGGCGTTGAGGGTCGCGCAACCTGCTTCCCTTTGGGGGGCCCGCGCTCGGAAACTATTGCCTACTTTGGGTTTCTGAAATTGCTATTTTATAGCCGGTGAAATTCTTATTCTGTCTATATAATTAAAAGATTTTTTGAAGCCGTTTCAAAGCAAGATATTGCACCGTTAAAATAGATGTTAAAAAGTTTTTGGCAAAAGGGCCGTGGAAATTAGGGGTGGTATTCACCCTTATCAAAATAACTTAAATGACTAGAATTGCCGAGTAAAAGCTGATATAATTGCACTTTCGAAATACTTATTTTGCTAATATTAGATTTTTAAAAGCTATTTAAAAATTTTGTCAATTATTGCCTAAAATTATTGAAGTTTAAACCCCTGTAACTCAAAAACGAGCAGGGCCACTACAATTCTGGCACCGTGCCAAGTCGTATCGGGGTCCAATCTTTCTAATTAAATTTTAAAATTTTGAAAAAAGTCAAAAACAAAGATGTGCAATTTCAAGTTGCGTAATTATTTACCAGCTATAATGCGGCCGGGTCGATTTCCCCGCTCGGCTTTGGAAGGGTGGCGCTCGGAGCTCCGGGCACCTACCCTTTCGTGCTTATTGCTAAATAGAGGGGACGAGTTGGGCTTTCTGGTGTTACAAAAAACGGAATTTTTAATTTATATTTTCATATAAGGTTAGGTTAGGTTAGGTTAGGTTAGGTTAGGTTAGGTTAGGTTAGGTTAGGTTAGGTTAGGTTAGGTTAGGTTAGGTTAGGTTAGGTTAGGTTAGGTTAGGTTAGGTTAGGTTAGGTTAGGTTAGGTTAGGTTAGGTTAGGTTAGGTTAGGTTAGGTTAGGTTAGGTTAGGTTAGGTTAGGTTAGGTTAGGTTAGGTTAGGTTAGGTTAGGTTAGGTTAGGTTAGGTTAGGTTAGGTTAGGTTAGGTTAGGTTAGGTTAGGTTAGGTTAGGTTAGGTTAGGTTAGGTTAGGTTAGGTTAGGTTAGGTTAGGTTAGGTTAGGTTAGGTTAGGTTAGGTTAGGTTAGGTTAGGTTAGGTTAGGTTAGGTTAGGTTAGGTTAGGTTAGGTTAGGTTAGGTTAGGTTAGGTTAGGTTAGGTTAGGTTAGGTTAGGTTAGGTTAGGTTAGGTTAGGTTAGGTTAGGTTAGGTTAGGTTAGGTTAGGTTAGGTTAGGTTAGGTTAGGTTAGGTTAGGTTAGGTTAGGTTAGGTTAGGTTAGGTTAGGTTAGGTTAGGTTAGGTTAGGTTAGGTTAGGTTAGGTTAGGTTAGGTTAGGTTAGGTTAGGTTAGGTTAGGTTAGGTTAGGTTAGGTTAGGTTAGGTTAGGTTAGGTTAGGTTAGGTTAGGTTAGGTTAGGTTAGGTTAGGTTAGGTTAGGTTAGGTTAGGTTAGGTTAGGTTAGGTTAGGTTAGGTTAGGTTAGGTTAGGTTAGGTTAGGTTAGGTTAGGTTAGGTTAGGTTAGGTTAGGTTAGGTTAGGTTAGGTTAGGTTAGGTTAGGTTAGGTTAGGTTAGGTTAGGTTAGGTTAGGTTAGGTTAGGTTAGGTTAGGTTAGGTTAGGTTAGGTTAGGTTAGGTTAGGTTAGGTTAGGTTAGGTTAGGTTAGGTTAGGTTAGGTTAGGTTAGGTTAGGTTAGGTTAGGTTAGGTTAGGTTAGGTTAGGTTAGGTTAGGTTAGGTTAGGTTAGGTTAGGTTAGGTTAGGTTAGGTTAGGTTAGGTTAGGTTAGGTTAGGTTAGGTTAGGTTAGGTTAGGTTAGGTTAGGTTAGGTTAGGTTAGGTTAGGTTAGGTTAGGTTAGGTTAGGTTAGGTTAGGTTAGGTTAGGTTAGGTTAGGTTAGGTTAGGTTAGGTTAGGTTAGGTTAGGTTAGGTTAGGTTAGGTTAGGTTAGGTTAGGTTAGGTTAGGTTAGGTTAGGTTAGGTTAGGTTAGGTTAGGTTAGGTTAGGTTAGGTTAGGTTAGGTTAGGTTAGGTTAGGTTAGGTTAGGTTAGGTTAGGTTAGGTTAGGTTAGGTTAGGTTAGGTTAGGTTAGGTTAGGTTAGGTTAGGTTAGGTTAGGTTAGGTTAGGTTAGGTTAGGTTAGGTTAGGTTAGGTTAGGTTAGGTTAGGTTAGGTTAGGTTAGGTTAGGTTAGGTTAGGTTAGGTTAGGTTAGGTTAGGTTAGGTTAGGTTAGGTTAGGTTAGGTTAGGTTAGGTTAGGTTAGGTTAGGTTAGGTTAGGTTAGGTTAGGTTAGGTTAGGTTAGGTTAGGTTAGGTTAGGTTAGGTTAGGTTAGGTTAGGTTAGGTTAGGTTAGGTTAGGTTAGGTTAGGTTAGGTTAGGTTAGGTTAGGTTAGGTTAGGTTAGGTTAGGTTAGGTTAGGTTAGGTTAGGTTAGGTTAGGTTAGGTTAGGTTAGGTTAGGTTAGGTTAGGTTAGGTTAGGTTAGGTTAGGTTAGGTTAGGTTAGGTTAGGTTAGGTTAGGTTAGGTTAGGTTAGGTTAGGTTAGGTTAGGTTAGGTTAGGTTAGGTTAGGTTAGGTTAGGTTAGGTTAGGTTAGGTTAGGTTAGGTTAGGTTAGGTTAGGTTAGGTTAGGTTAGGTTAGGTTAGGTTAGGTTAGGTTAGGTTAGGTTAGGTTAGGTTAGGTTAGGTTAGGTTAGGTTAGGTTAGGTTAGGTTAGGTTAGGTTAGGTTAGGTTAGGTTAGGTTAGGTTAGGTTAGGTTAGGTTAGGTTAGGTTAGGTTAGGTTAGGTTAGGTTAGGTTAGGTTAGGTTAGGTTAGGTTAGGTTAGGTTAGGTTAGGTTAGGTTAGGTTAGGTTAGGTTAGGTTAGGTTAGGTTAGGTTAGGTTAGGTTAGGTTAGGTTAGGTTAGGTTAGGTTAGGTTAGGTTAGGTTAGGTTAGGTTAGGTTAGGTTAGGTTAGGTTAGGTTAGGTTAGGTTAGGTTAGGTTAGGTTAGGTTAGGTTAGGTTAGGTTAGGTTAGGTTAGGTTAGGTTAGGTTAGGTTAGGTTAGGTTAGGTTAGGTTAGGTTAGGTTAGGTTAGGTTAGGTTAGGTTAGGTTAGGTTAGGTTAGGTTAGGTTAGGTTAGGTTAGGTTAGGTTAGGTTAGGTTAGGTTAGGTTAGGTTAGGTTAGGTTAGGTTAGGTTAGGTTAGGTTAGGTTAGGTTAGGTTAGGTTAGGTTAGGTTAGGTTAGGTTAGGTTAGGTTAGGTTAGGTTAGGTTAGGTTAGGTTAGGTTAGGTTGTGGCCGTCACAATGGGGGACATTGCCCTTGTCGGCGTTTATTTTTCGCCCAACCGGGCCTTCTCTGATTTCGAGGTGTACATCGCCAGACTCCAAGGAGTTGTGCGTCGCCTAGCCCCCCTACAAATTATTGTAGCAGGTGACCTCAATGCAAAGTCGACGTCCTGGGGATCTCCCGTCACCACCCAAAGGGGTGAAACAGTCGACGAGTTCAGCATTGAGGCGGGGCTAGTGCTGCTAAATAGAGGCAACGTGAGCACATGCGTGAGGTGGCAGGGGGAATCCATCGTGGACATAACGTTTGCGACCCCCGCCATAGCCTCGCGTGTGTCGGAGTGGAGGGTGATGGAAGACGCCGAGACCATGAGTGACCATAGGTACATCTGGATCAGGCTGTCTAGTCCTCCCCGAAACCCCGCTCAAGGAGTCAGATCCGAGAGGTTCAGGCGATGGGCCCTGACGCGCCTCGACAGGGAGGCTGCCGCGGAAACGGCCATGGTGGAAGGATGGCTCCCCGCTCCTCCAGCGGACCTCGGTGTAGATGAGAGGGCGGAAAGGTTCCGCAGTTCCCTCATCAGGGTATGTGACGCCTCCATGCCCAGGGTGGGCGATCGCCCTCAGCAGCGTGCAGTGTATTGGTGGTCGGCGGAAATTGCGTCCCTCCGTGAAGACACCATACACGCACGCAGGCTTTACCAGAGGTGCCGGCGTAGACGCCACCCCCCCGAAGAGGAGGAAGCTCTCCTCGCCCGGCTCAACGAGCATAGAAAGGCCCTGCAAGTGGGAGTTGCGCAGGCCAAAAAAGCGGCTTGGGAGGAGTTTCTGGCTGATCTGGATCGAGACCCGTGGGGAAGGCCATACCGTTCCGTAAGGAACCGGCTTTGCAGTTCGGCGCCCCCTACGGAATCCTTTCAGTCGGAACTCCTGACCCGGATTGTCGATGGCCTCTTCCCGAACCGGGTGTTTGAGGCGGTCCCCTTCCATGCCCCGGAACGTGACGGAGAGGTGGATCCTCTGACCATCCCCCACGTAACGGAAGACGAGATGGAGATGGTAATTGACCGCCTCCGCCTCAAGAAAAAGGCCCCAGGACCGGATGGTGTGCCGGGTAAGGTGCTATCCATAGCCCTTGACCATATGGGAGTACGACTGGTTGAGCTCCTGGATTCCTGCCTTCGGGAAGGGAGATTCCCGAAAATCTGGAAACAGGGCCGACTGGTCTTACTGAAGAAAGAGGGCCGCCCGTTGGACTCCCCCTCCGCATATCGCCCAATTGTCCTTTTGGATGAGGCGGGCAAGCTCTTTGAGCGTTTGCTCGCCGCCCGCATCATCCATCATCTGGACAATGAAGGGCCTAACTTAGAGGACTCCCAATACGGGTTCAGGAAAGGAAGGTCGACAATAGACGCAGTATTGACCCTGCGCAAAGTCACCGACGATGCGGCAGAGAGAGGGGAGAGGGTGTTGGCGGTTTCATTGGACATAGCCAATGCGTTCAACACCCTTCCTTTCAGTGTGGTTATGCAGGCACTACAGTACCACCGAGTGCCCTGGTACCTGCGCAGGGTCCTGACGGATTACTTCAGGGATAGGTTTGTCCTATTCCTTGAACCTGGCGGGGCGTGTATTCGCGCGCATAGCATGGTGTGCGGGGTTCCACAGGGGTCGGTTCTTGGGCCACTCCTGTGGAACCTTGGATACAACTGGGTCCTGAGAGGGGTCTCCCTTCCCAGGTCGGGTGTCATCTGTTATGCAGATGACACCCTAGTCACTGCAAGGGGCGGTGACTACCAGGAGGCGGCGCGGTTGGCGTCTATTGCTGCCACCCTGACCATTTCGAGGATCAGGTTACTGGGACTGGAGGTGGCGCTGCCGAAAACCGAGGCCATATTGTTTCATGGTCCTCGGGGCGGCCCCCCCAGAGATGCCCACATTGATATAGATGGAGTCCAGGTGAGAGTCGGATCTCGGCTCAAATACCTGGGGCTCATACTTGACAGCCGTTGGTCCTTTAGACCACACCTCGAGGAGATGGCTCCAAGAGTGGTAAAGGCAGGGATGGCTCTGTCCCGCCTGCTTCCCAACGTTGGTGGCCCCGGGGATAGCTGCCGCAGGCTGTACGCTGGAGTCCTCCGAAGTATGGCGCTCTACGGAGCCCCGGTATGGTCGGATGCCCTGACGCCCAGGAACGTCGCGCTGCTGCGGCGACCACAGAAAGTGGTCGCGGTCCGGGCAATAAGGGCATACCGTACCGTTTCGTTTGAGGCTGCGACAGCAATTGCGGGAATGGTGCCCTGGGACCTCGAAGCCAAGGTCCTTACCGAGGTGTATGAGCACAGGGCTGAGAGGAGGGCGAATGGCGAACGCCCGACTCCTGCTGAGCTGGAGGTGGTAAGACGGGAGGCGTTTGACATGGCGATGTGGAGGTGGCAGGAACTCTTGGAGTCCCCCACATTCGGTGTCCGCACCGTCAAAGCTATCCGCCCAATCATACCGGACTGGATTGACAGGCCTTTTGGTGGCATCTCGTTCCACCTGACGCAGGTACTCACTGGGCATGGTTGCTTTGGTGAGTATCTGTTCAGGATTGGACGAGAAGAAAGCCCGATTTGTCATGAGTGCGGCGCGGAGGAGGACACTGCGCAGCACACACTGCAAGTGTGCTGCGCCTTTTCCACCCAGCGACGCACCCTACAGGCTGCCTTAGGAGATGACGACCTCTCTCTCCCCAACGTCGTAAAGACGATGTTGGAGGATGAGGAGAAGTGGGATGCGGTGGTCCAATTCGCTGCAGACTGCATCAGCCTCAAAGAGGAGGCTGAACGCGTCCGCGAAGTGGCCACCAATGCCCCCCTGGCGAGGAGGAGAAGAGTCGGAAGGCGTAGACGGCGATATGCGGACCTCCATCCGCCGTAGTACCTCCGGCGATTCTGAAAAGATAGGAAAATTAGTAGATGTAAATATAAATGTGTGTAAATAAATATGTTATTGTAAATATATGTGTAATCGTAAATAAATGTGTAAATGTTGGTGTGTCCCCGTCTTCTTCAGCTCACTCGAGCTTAATGAGGACAAAGGATGAAGGAAGTAGGAAGATCTGGATGGCGTTTCTATACGCCATCAGATCTCCAGAACTATGAGGTGTATATTTTTGTATATACTTAATTTTCGGTAGAATATCTTATTTTGTAAAACTGTGTATAGTTGGTCATTTTGTAGTTATAAGTTTTGTAGTTATAAGTTGTAAATATATCTTGTAACTCAACTCTATGTAGAGATAACCTGGGGGTGGTGGGTATCATGCCACACAGGTAATAAAGTGCTTCAAGCATATATGTTAGTTTTAGATTTTGTATATACTGTTGATGGTTTATCGCACCTATTTTAAAGGTGCGATGTCTTTGTGCGTGCGCGTTTTCGCCCATGTTCTGGCGCGTGGTGCTGTCGTGCACACATTCGAAACCCAATTCGAATGGGTGCAACTCAGTGGCTGCAGGTTGGAACATGGGCGACAGGGTGGCCTTCGCGCGGTCAATTCCCTTGTGGATCAGGTCCCGTGACCGCCACCTAGCCTTATGCTGATCGGATTGTGGTCCCCCAGGGGTTTAGTGGGTATCCCCCTCCGCCTCGCCCTCCTACGGGAGTGGAAAGGCGGACGGGTGAGTCCCACATAACCGGGTGCCTCTTCCAGGCACCGGTAGTCATAATGGCTTCCCCTGGGAAAAAAAAAAAAAAAAAAAAAAAAAAAAAGGTTAGGTTAGGTTAGGTTAGGTTAGGTTAGGTTAGGTTAGGTTAGGTTAGGTTAGGTTAGGTTAGGTTAGGTTAGGTTAGGTTAGGTTAGGTTAGGTTAGGTTAGGTTAGGTTAGGTTAGGTTAGGTTAGGTTAGGTTAGGTTAGGTTAGGTTAGGTTAGGTTAGGTTAGGTTAGGTTAGGTTAGGTTAGGTTAGGTTAGGTTAGGTTAGGTTAGGTTAGGTTTTTTTTTTTTTTTTTTTTTTTTTTTTTTTTTTTTTTTTTTTTTTTTTTTTTTTTTTTTTTTTTTTTTTTTTTTTTTTTTTTTTTTTTTTTTGTCGGATTCTCATCTTTGTGGGTTAAAGATGTTCTTACTGTCTATTACATCTTAGGTCTAGGTTACTTATTGTCTATTACATTTTTCCTATTTATAAATATCATTTACATTACAATAATCCAGATTCTACATTTATATATTTATACATTTTAATTACTATTTAATAAATTATCATTACATTTAACATTACATTTACATTTTCAATTGTATTTCTAGACTACATTTTTATTCTTATTTTCTACTTACATTTTACATTATATCACATTTTTAAAACTTAGATTTACTACAATTATATCACATATATTCCTGTTCACAAAACTTCTTATCATATCCCGCCTTTCTGTGGGTCTCACTACAATTATATCTGTAACTTTTTAACGCTACTCTTTATATAATCGAGTGCTACCCCTTTTCCTTATTTCTACTAATCACTTTTTTACCTATCTTTCTACAGTAATCCAGAAATATACTCCTAGACTCCCTAGACCTAACAATCCGACTTATATTTGCCTCGCTGATCTCGATTTCTAGCTTTTGTTCCAGGTCATATCTTTCTGCGGCAAAAACAGGACATTCCACCAGCAGGTGCACCACACTTTCCTCTTTTTCGTCATCACAGATGCACGCCGGATTCTCCTTACACTTGAAACGGTGTAAATATTGGGAGAATCCGCCGTGCCCTGTCATGACTTGCGTTAATATCGGGTCCCATTCAATTTTCCGCACGATGCGGTAGGCCTCCACCGCGTCCGGGAAAAAGACTTTCGTGGTCCCCGCCGTGTCCCCCCCCTGATAGCGCCCGTTCCAAACGTCTAGCGTCTCCAGACGAATCTGGCGCTTGACATAAGAAACGGGACACTTATCGTAGTCGGGCTTCTTCTTTATTCTGAGTGCCGCCTCCTTCGCGAGAGTGTCGGCCCTCTCGTTCCCTGGTACCCCTACGTGCGCTTTCACCCAGAACAGTTCAATGTTCTGGGCTCGAATCTTGGCTGTTTTTAGATTTTGTCGCACTTTTACGGCTAGGGGGTGCAGGGAGACTATATCGACGACTATTTCGAGGGCCGATCTCGAGTCGCAGTAAATGCGCGTGCAGCTCGCCCCCCTCTCCAGCGCCATCTCCGTCGCGTACACCAGGGCCACCAGCTCCGCCTGGAACACGGTGCAGAACGATTCCAGTTTGGCTTTGCGGGTGCAGATTTCCTTGCCGTCCCTCCAAAGAGAGACGGCAGCTCCAACTTTCCCCTCAATTTTGGAGCCATCCGTGTATATTTCTTCTGTTCCGTGGTCTCGTTCTGCACCGTCTTCCATGCTCCCAAAGCCCAACTCCGTCTGCGACGCAGGATGTGGGGCGTCAGTGATGGCTACCGGACTCTCAACCTCCCGGTCCCCTACTACCCCCCGCGAATGCCCCTTCTTCACCTCGTATAGAAGAGCTGCCTCTTTTATACGAAGATCCAAAGGGAGCATCCCGGTGAGTACTAGGGCCGAGTGTAGGGAGACCGTCCGGTACGCTTTGGCCATCTTCCTGACGAACCCGCGCTGCACGGCATCCAACTGCTTGCGGACACTCAGTTTGCCCGCCTCCGACGCCCATACGCTAGAGGCGTACATGATAATGGGCTCTATCACCGACACATACATTGTTCTGATCACCTCGGGGTTTAGTCCCCAATCGATCTTGGCCGCTCTCGACAATTGACGATAGATGTTAAGCGCTTTTCGACACACGCTTGTGACGTGTGTGTTAAACGTCAATCTATCGTCAATTGTCAAGCCGAGAACCTTGATTTCCCTAGACAGTCCAATGCGTACCCCGCCCATGGTCAGGACCGGGGCGTCAAATTTAAGCTTCCTCGTCACCAGCAGGGCTTGGGTCTTGTGCGGTGCGAACTTCAGCTTATTTTTGACGCCCCACTCCCGAACATGCTCGAGGGCCGCATTGGTCCGTCTCTGGATCTCCGATCCACTATCTCCCGAGATGATCAAAACAATGTCGTCAGCGAACGCCTGCACATGTTCGCCTCTTCCCTCCAGATCCTTCAGTAGTGGGTCCAACAACAGGTTCCAAAATGTTGGGCCCCCTACTGAACCCTGGACACATCCTTTGGTCGTGGCTTTCGACACCTCGGATCCCGCATACCTTACTCGTACCTTTCTCTCTTTCAGGTAGCTGTCCACCAGGCGCCTCAAGTTTGCCGGGCATCCAGACTCTGCAAGTCTGCACTTCACAGCCGGCCACCAAGCGCTGTCGAAGGCTCCCTCTATGTCAAGTGATACGACGACGGTCAGTTTCCTTTCTTTCAACCTGTCGCGTATATACTGCACCATGACATAGAGCGAGTCCTCGGTGCTGCGCTGGGGCGTGAAGCCAAACTGCCATCTGCTCATACCCGGCAACACGTGCCATCGGATGCGTCTCATCAGGATCTTTTCTAGGATCTTACCTAGCACCGGCAGGAGACCTATAGGCCTATACGATTTAGGCTGCGTGTAGTCCGTCTTCCCTGCCTTCCTCAGCACCACCACTACCGCCTCCTTCCACGCGACCGGGAAGTGGGCCAGAGCCAAACACCTGTTTAGCAGGGCCAGAAACAGTTCGGGATCTTGGGAAATGACCGCCTTTGTGATATCTGCAGTGAATCCGTCGAGACCTGGAGCCTTTTTCGGATTGAAGCTGAGGGCAGACCACTTGAGCTCCTCCGCGGTAAAAGGGGGGTCGCATGAGTCATCATGCTTCCCCTCATTCACTTTTTTCGCTACCTCTCTCATCAGCCTATGGTCCGCCAAATCCTCCTCATGCTTGTCCTCCGGATAAAAGGTCCTTGCTAAAAGGCTCGCGGATTCCTCGCCCTCCAGTACCCTCCCATTGACCACCAATGGGGTGTCCTCCTGTCGGGCGGCCGTGCATCTTATCACGCGGTAGATCCCCTCCCACATCGTTTCTCGCTCCTGCTTCTCGCAAAAGGTTTTCCAACTTGCGGTTTGGGCCCTATTGGCCTCCGCCATGTACTCTTCCTTTGCTTTCAGGTATTGGCCAACAACCCACTCCCGTCGAGCTGCGGATGCGCAAGATATGCGCCGCTTCTTCCGCATCACCTCTTTCTTCATTGCGGCCAACTCCTCCGTCCACCACGGTATACCAGTTCTCCTTTTTGTTTTTGTTTTAGGTATCTGTGCATTGCAGGCTTCTTTTATTATATCTGTGTATTTATTTATTGCTGTTTCTAGTTGTTCTATATTGTTTATTCTATTTACTTCTATTTTATTAAAATTTTTCTCTTCACAAATTTGGGTCAGTTTCTCACGAAACTGGCCCCAATTTGCCTTCTTCGTATTATATATTCTTGTTGATGACTTTATATTTATACCTAATGCTTTCTCTAATTTCAGGTAGAACGTGATTGCCGCGTGGTCGGAGCTCGTGACGTCGGCCGCCACCCTCCAGCCCTCAACTCTCCCCAGAACGGACTCCGAGCAGGCCGTGATGTCCACGTGACTGGTGCACCTTACTCCCCCTCTGATGGTGTCGAAAGTTGGATCCAGACCCTGGTTGAGGAGGTGCAGGTTCAAATCATCGAGCATTCCCGCTACCTCCTCTCCCCTGTGATCCACCTCCCGACTACCCCACCAGGTGTTCCAGGCGTTGACATCACCGCCCACCACTATGTTCTCCACTCCAGCCTCCATCACAGCCCTGGTGACTCCCGCGACATAGGTGTCGAGCGGCTTATCTCCCTCGAAGTAGATCGACACCACCACAATCTCCCACGCCCCGGTCCTCAACCTCGCAACCGCGATGTTTTCGGTCGTGAGCGTGGGACATTGGATGACGTCGATCTCCCCGTCAAAGACCAAGATAGCCGCCTTGTTGACTGCGTCCGCGGGGTTAGGTTAGGTTAGGTTAGGTTAGGTTAGGTTAGGTTAGGTTAGGTTAGGTTAGGTTAGGTTAGGTTAGGTTAGGTTAGGTTAGGTTAGGTTAGGTTAGGTTAGGTTAGGTTAGGTTAGGTTAGGTTAGGTTAGGTTAGGTTAGGTTAGGTTAGGTTAGGTTAGGTTAGGTTAGGTTAGGTTAGGTTAGGTTAGGTTAGGTTAGGTTAGGTTAGGTTAGGTTAGGTTAGGTTAGGTTAGGTTAGGTTAGGTTAGGTTAGGTTAGGTTAGGTTAGGTTAGGTTAGGTTAGGTTAGGTTAGGTTAGGTTAGGTTAGGTTAGGTTAGGTTAGGTTAGGTTAGGTTAGGTTAGGTTAGGTTAGGTTAGGTTAGGTTAGGTTAGGTTAGGTTAGGTTAGGTTAGGTTAGGTTAGGTTAGGTTAGGTTAGGTTAGGTTAGGTTAGGTTAGGTTAGGTTAGGTTAGGTTAGGTTAGGTTAGGTTAGGTTAGGTTAGGTTAGGTTAGGTTAGGTTAGGTTAGGTTAGGTTAGGTTAGGTTAGGTTAGGTTAGGTTAGGTTAGGTTAGGTTAGGTTAGGTTAGGTTAGGTTAGGTTAGGTTAGGTTAGGTTAGGTTAGGTTAGGTTAGGTTAGGTTAGGTTAGGTTAGGTTAGGTTAGGTTAGGTTAGGTTAGGTTAGGTTAGGTTAGGTTAGGTTAGGTTAGGTTAGGTTAGGTTAGGTTAGGTTAGGTTAGGTTAGGTTAGGTTAGGTTAGGTTAGGTTAGGTTAGGTTAGGTTAGGTTAGGTTAGGTTAGGTTAGGTTAGGTTAGGTTAGGTTAGGTTAGGTTAGGTTAGGTTAGGTTAGGTTAGGTTAGGTTAGGTTAGGTTAGGTTAGGTTAGGTTAGGTTAGGTTAGGTTTTTTTTTTTTTTTTTTTTTTTTTTTTTTTTTTTTTTTTTTTTTTTTTTTACAACTGCTCCCCGCTATTGTTGCAGGACTTTTTTTATCTTTTTATATATATATTTTTTTCTTTAACTTTGGGGTTAATGAACTGGAGCTTGAAGAGCTCTACTCTTTATTATATTTATTTCTTTTTTCTTTTTTTCTTTTCTTTTTTACTTTAAATACTTTCTTTTCTTTCTTTTCTTTCTTTTTTATACAATGTGTTCTTATCTCTAATACATTCTTCTTTTCTTTACTTTACAGTGCTTATTAATATTACATGTTTTCTGGTTAGCTTATAATACCTTATATATATATCTTTTTTATGTACATGTCTTTTGTGTATTGCTGTTTATATATTACATATGTCTTATAATTAAACTCTTATTTGTTTACACATTACTTATGTTTCTTATCTCTTTACATTTCTTTTCTTTTCTTTTACATTGCATAATATTTGCTATTACATTATTACTTATATATAACTTATAATACCATTACTTATATATAACTTATAATACCTTATGTAATTATTATATCTTATTTATGTACATTTCCTTTGTATATTACAGTTCATTATATTTACATTGTATCTATTAATTATATTCTTATTTGTTTACATTTCCTATTTTGTCTTCTACAATATTTACATTTATTTTGTTTGTTTTCCCAAATACCATTCAGCCACTTATGTGGTCTTGCTTTCTCTTTATATATATAATGTCCTAATCTTATTTATTTACTTTATTAAACTCTTTAATATTGGTTTCTTATATTTATTTCTCCTTAAGGGCTCTTGCTTATTTTTATGTATTGTTTTTATCTGTGAGTATACCTATCTTGCGCTTATTTTGAACTAATATGTTGGACATAGCTGGGGATAGAGGTGAGTCGGTGTTACTGGCTACTGCGCATGTTTTGGTTGTGGAGTCATCACCCGTCGGAGCCCCCCTGGGGTTGAACGAGACCACTACTCGAAAAGTAGGTTCAGCCTCCACGAATGGAGGGTTGCAAAAGTCATTTTTGTTTCCCTTATTCGCTTCGGCTGTACCCTTTTCTGCTATTCTGTGGTGTTCGTTCTCCCCCATTACGGTACCCTCCAGGTTATGTCTCCAAGCCGTCCTGCGCACCGACTCCTTAAGGCTGATGGTTTTGCCTTCCCAAGCTATTGACAGGTGATTGTGTGCCTTACCCTTGCCTATTATTCTATACCACGTAGTCTCCCTTGGAACTGACGCCATTTTGCCTTTAGCACGTGTACGCCACCTTGGCCCTGGCCAGCCTGTCCCACTTGTCCCTTATCGGGCACACCTCGTTGAAGGTGTTGTGGGACTTGTCCTCCAGGCCGGCTCTCTCACAGTTAAGGCAGCGGGGGGGACTTAACTTATCCTGACACGCGGCGTACAGGTGGTTACCTCCACAGTGGCTGCAACTGTCCAGCTGCTCCTGGCAGACCCGCTTGATGTGGCCGTAGCCCAAGCAGCGGGAGCACTGGATTAACGGGGACTGATCCTCCACTCTGGAGACTCCCCATTGTAGCTGAAGAGTCCCCGTCTCTGTCAGTTGCTGCCAAATTGCGGGGGCCACCCTGACCACCATGTGTGCCACGTGCGGATTCCTGGTTTTCTTCTCGTAGATAACTTCTATATCCTCTTTTCCATCTTTGGTTGCTAGCTTTCCTACCTTCCTCCTTATAGCCTCCTCTACCTGTTCTTTCTTCTTGTCCCCCCTTATGTATCTTACTATGACTAGTGGATTTTTATTTTTGGCTCTTTCTATTTTCAACGTGCTCTCTTTCTCTAATTTTTTACTTAGTAGTTCCGCGTCCTTCTCTGTTCCACACCCAATAATAACTTTTTGGTCCTTGGCCTTTCTCACCCTTTGGACCTCAATCCACTCTCCATCAGGATCGGTTCCCGCCGTTTTCCTGACCGTTTCCATTACCTGGTCACTGGTCAGGGTTACGTCGGTCGACGCCACAATGAGAGAGTGGAGTGTCTTGGGTGTGGTCTTGGACCGTCCTTCTGCGGTCACTCCTGCGTACGTTGCCTTCTTCGGCTTTTCTTTTCCTTCTTGTTCTTTAGCCATGTCTTCTATCTTATCTGTGATTTTCTTATTATTTTCTTCCTGCAGTCTTTCGCGTCTCTCGTTAACTGCTTTGTTTTCCACTAGTAACGCTTCTATTCTTTCCAGTCTTCTCCCGGTTTCTTTTTCAAACTCTGTACTGTCCCTTACTATCTGCGTGTGGACAGTTTTTCCTACTCCAATCTTTGGTTCTCTGTTCTTTTCCATTTCTTCCAGTCTACCGACTAACTCTGTCACCATCGCTACCAGTTCATTGGTTTCCTTTTGGATGGTGGCCTTGTCTTCCTTCGTGACTGACCGATGACCGGCGCTTGTTTCCAAGGCCTTCATCATTCTACTTTGTGCCTTCTTGGCGTTTTCCTTTATGTCAGTACACGTCATACCCGGGAGAAGATGCGTCAGTTCCAAATCCAGCTTTGCCGTTGCTGCTTTCAGCTTTGGCTTTGGTGGTGGGGATTGGTAAACTACCGACTCCTCCCTGCTGTTCGGTTTCGACATACGTGTAGTCATTTTACAAGGCAGATAAATAACTTGAACGGACAAATATAAACACACCAATATAAATTAGCACGTTAAAATTAAATTTGTAAAAGGTGTAAAATAAAGAAAAACACGTAAAAGTAAAGTTGTAAAAGTTGTATATACCTATTTATTAAAATAAATTACTTGTGACTAGAAGGGGACAAATGAAACAAAAGAATCTACCTAACTATTGACTAGAAGATATTACAGTAATTTTAAAATAAGAATAAAGTGAAATAAATGAAGTAAAATGAAGTAAAATAAATTATAGCTATAAAGAGAATTAAAATTTAATCGATTAATTATTTCAATAATTAAAATAATTAAATATATTTTAGGGTTTAAATTAATAAAATAAATTAAATTAAAAGTTTCTATTGTAAGATAGGGCGGCAGATTCTAGTGTTTGTTCAGTTTGTATAAAATTTGTGTGTTATTGTGTAATGTTGTTTGTGTATGTAGTGTGTATTTGTGAAATAAGCAAGACCCGGGGAGCAGTTTTGTCAATTACAATTAAAATAATTAAAAGGTTAGGTGAATTCAATAGAATTCGGTCTTACTCTGTGCCTGGACTCAAAAAGTCTCAGGGTCAACTAGTCGAAGTTAAAATAGAATTCAATAAAATTCAGGTCTTAAAACTAATGCCTGGACTCAAAAGAGTCTCAGGGTCAACAAGAACAAGGTCAATAAAACTAGAGCCTAAACCTAACTAACCTATAAAAGTTTGTAAAAGTTATATATGTCCTTTTTAGTCGATAAAATCAATATGATCAATAGAATCAATAAAATCAATAAAGTCAATAGGATCAATAAAACAATAAAATCAATAAAATCAATAAAATCTATATAATCAATAACGTCAATAAAATCAATAGAGTCAATAAGATCTATATAATCAATAAAGTCAATAAAATCAATAGATCAATAAGATCTATATTATCAAAAAAGTCAATAAAATCAATAAAAACAATAAATCAATAAGATCAATAATAATTAAAATAAATGAGATAAAATTATTTAAAGTCTTAAAATTAATGCCTGTCCTCAATAGAGGTGCAGGGGTCCTAACCTAGCGCAAAATTGCAATTAAAATAATAAAATAAAACTGTGATTTGTATAGGTTAAAATTAAGTTCAATTTAAAATAAAATAAAATAAAATAAAATGATAATTTGTCAATAAATAATTAAAAACCTATAGCTAAATCACAGAATGTCCTTAACGCTAAGCCTGACCTCAAAAGAGGTTCAGGTGTCAAGTAAAACTAGGATAAAATTTGTATAAAAAACTAAATTTTTATTTTCCACGGCTCTATGTACTCTATATAGAGTCGGTGTGTCTGCAGAATGTAGAGCGCTGTTCTCCGGTCCTAACGGCACCAATTTGGTGCCGATCGGGCCAGGGGGTCCGGAGATATCAGTAAATAACAATTAGGGGTAGGAAGTGAGGGTTGGAGTGGGGGTGGGGGTAGGCGTGGTGGGGTTAGTGGTCAGGTAAGTGGTAAGGATGATTTGGTTCTAAGCAACTACAAGCAACAAGCTTATAGTTCCTTAGATATCCAAGGGTTAAGGTATATAGGTTAGGGGGTTGGGGGGTTGAGGGTGGGTGGTGTGGTGAGGTGAGTGTGGGTTCGACTCCGGACACCAGGCCGTCGCCAAATCAGAACTCCTTTTTGTTCTGTCTCTGATAGTTCCAGAGATAGAACAAAATCGAGTTTCCACCAAGGTAGGGGTTGGGGGTAGGGGGTTGAAAATGGGGGGAAGGGGTGGTAGGGCTGAAAACGTTGCCCTTTAGGCCAAATTTTTCTCCGTTTTGCTCTATCTCCTATAGTTTAGGAGCTAGAGCAAGAAAGAGGAAGATATCGCAAATGCTGAGCGTGGCACTACCGGGATGAACTTGGGATTTGGGAAAAGGGGTAGGATTTTTTGATTGGGATCGATAGGGTAGGTGATGGGGATGGATTTCTTCCAAGGAAGTGTATAGGTGGGATGCTTGGAAGTGGGAGAAATTTAAGGATTAGGATGGGAGGGGTAGGTAATTTTGGAATTTGGGGGTAGGTTTTTTGTTGGGATTGGATGGGGTAAGTGATGGGGATGATTTGGGTCTAAGAGACTATACGTGGCAAACGTATAGTTTCTTGGGAATTTAAGGATTAAGGTTTTTTGGGGTAAGGAATAGGGGGTTGGGGGTGAATAGGGTGGGGGGTGTGGGGTGGATTCAACTCCAGACACCAGTCTGTTGCCAAATCAGAGCTCCTTTTTGTTCTATCTCTGATAGTCTCAAAGATAGAACAAAATTGAGTTTTCCACCGAGGTGAGGGTCGGAAAAAAGGGTGGATGGTTTTTGGCGGGATCGGGTAGTATGGGTGATGGAGATAATTTTCGCCCAAGGGAGTGTGTGTGTGAAGCGTGTGGGAGTGGGCTAAAATTGAGGATTATGGTGGAAGGGGTAGGTAATTTCGGAATTTGGGGGGTGGTTTTTATTACGGGATTGGATGGGGTGGGTGGTGTTGAGAGTTTTCTCAGAAGAAACTATACCTGTCAAGTGTATAGTTTCTGAGAATTTTAAGATCGAAAATACAGTAAAAAATGCTGAGCGTGACACCACCGGGATGGACCTGGGATTTGGGAAAAAGGATAGGATTTTTTGATTGGGATCGATTTGGGTGGTCGCTCTAACCCCAAACCCAAAATTTGGGTCAAAAATAAGCAGGGGTTTCCGAGATATGGGCCTCCAAAGATAGGGAGTAATTGTTGAGTTATTTACGGAAATTTAAAATGTCTTAAAGGTGCGCGACCTTGTGTGCCGCGCCGATGACACAAACGGCGTCGGCGTTCGGCGTTGGGGGTCGCGCAACCTGCTTCCCTTTGGGGGGCCCGCGCTCGGAACCTATTGCTTATTTGGGGTTTCTGTAATTGCTATTTTATAGCTAGTTAAATTCTTTTTCTATCTATATAATTTAAAAAATTTTTTAAGCCGTTTCAAAGCTAGATATTGCACTGTTAAAACTAATGTTAAAAATTTTCTTAGCGAAAGAGCCGTGGAAATTAGGGGTGGTTTACACCCTTGTCAAAATGATTATAATGAGTATGTTCGCCGAGTCGGTTTTTATATGGAAACACTTTTGGAAATCTTATTTTATAAATATTCGATTTTATATCGCTTATTTAAATTTTTGAAAATTTATGCCGAAAATTATGAAGGTTTGGAGCCCTATATCTTTAGATGGAGCAGGGCCACCACAAATCTGGTACCGTGCCAAGTCGTTATGGGGTCCAGTCCTTCCAATTAAATTTTAAAATTTTGAAAAAAGCCAAAAACAAAAGAGTGCAATTTCAAGTTGCGTAATTTTATGCCAGCTGAAATGCGGCCGGGTTAGTTACCCCGCTCGGCTTCGGAGGGGTGGCGCTCGGAATTCCGGGCACCTACCCTTTCGTGCTTAATACTAAAAAGAGGGGACGAGTTGGGCTTCCTGGTGTTACAAAAAACGGAATTTTTAATTTATATTTTAATATAAATTAACACCTTTAACAAATGTGAAAGTATTTACGCAGCTACAAAACAAGTTGGTTTGCGCTGTATGTACAAGATTTTACTAAAATGCTACTTTCACCAGATAGCCCACCTAGTTTACCCTACGTACAAGGAATTCCAGCTTTGGGCTATCAAAAACTGGGGATTTATTTCAGTTTCACAAACGGTGGCCGCGGTTTCCGCTGCGCACCGCCGGTCCGGAAATTGAAATAAATCAAAAACTACTTAATTAAAAATTCCAAAATTTTACACTAATGCTGCCAGATAAATGCGCTTGCTAGATAAGATTTTTGCAGATTTTATAATTAACGGGAATTCCTTCTACAAGCAATTTCCTTAGGGGAATTTGCCGACTAGAAACTTAAGAACTACGGACCTTATTTGCTCCGCTCCCGATGGTGGAAATTGAAGTCTGGAAACTGATTCGGGCTCGCCTCGAGGTCCTCTTCCCAGCCGATGAAGTTTCCGGGGTCCCGGAGAAGGTTTTGAAAAAACCCGGAATTTCCGGATTTTCGTGAAACTCTTCTAGCTCCTCCGGGTTTGCTTCAAAAAATCCCAAAATTTGGGAAAAGGTGCTTCTCGTCGTCCCGCTCCTCGCCACAGTTCCCGTTACACACTTTCTCGCTCAAAATTTCGAGAAACGGGCACTTTTGCGTTGTATGGGAACGCAAAAACACGTTTTTCGCACTTTCCGCACTGAAAACTCACTTTTTGCACTGAGTGTGATACACCGGCGTGACGGGCTCGTCGAGCCGCGTCGATTGGTACCACTTTTATAGAGATTGGTGACAAAAAACTTTAAACTTGTGTAAAAACGGTGCGGAGCGACTTAGAATCGTGGCGTTCGGGCCGGGGGCGCTCGGGAGACTGGGTTAGGTTAGGTTAGGTTAGGTTAGGTTAGGTTAGGTTAGGTTAGGTTAGGTTAGGTTAGGTTAGGTTAGGTTAGGTTAGGTTAGGTTAGGTTAGGTTAGGTTAGGTTAGGTTAGGTTAGGTTAGGTTAGGTTAGGTTAGGTTAGGTTAGGTTAGGTTAGGTTAGGTTAGGTTAGGTTAGGTTAGGTTAGGTTAGGTTAGGTTAGGTTAGGTTAGGTTAGGTTAGGTTAGGTTAGGTTAGGTTAGGTTAGGTTAGGTTAGGTTAGGTTAGGTTAGGTTAGGTTAGGTTAGGTTAGGTTAGGTTAGGTTAGGTTAGGTTAGGTTAGGTTAGGTTAGGTTAGGTTAGGTTAGGTTAGGTTAGGTTAGGTTAGGTTAGGTTAGGTTAGGTTAGGTTAGGTTAGGTTAGGTTGGGGTGTGTGTTGGGTGACCTCCTCGTGGTACACTCTGGGCAACGGGCAGCTTCAACATCCTCCTCCAATGAGGAGCTTGCTTTGAGACTGGCCGGCTAACAACCCGACACAGGCGGGAGCCCCTTCTGGGCCCTGCACCTCCAGTGCGTGCCCACTTTGGGCACGCACACTCGCCGCTCCTTCTGAGCGGCTTTGAGGGGAGTTTAGACGGCGCCCCTTCTGGGCGTCGTTACACGGGGGGGGAAAGGGGTAGTTCGGCGCCCCTTCTGGGCGCCTTTCAAGCGTTCATCGCATTCGTCGTCGCACCGAAGGCTTCATGCCAGCCTCTGTTGCTTCGGTTTTGTGTCCTGTTTGTTGTGTTTTGTGTTTGTCGTGGTGTCGTGGGTTCTGTTCCGGCCGCCACAACGACCCCAGTCCTGGCATAAGCTGGGTACGTGGCGGTCCGGCTCAGACCTGCAGCGTGTGTTGTGACAAGGAAAAGTCGGAAAAACCCCGCAAATACCTCCCGCCCTTTGCGGCGTATATAGGGTGCCCTTGGCGTTGGCGACGCATGGGCAATTTGTTGTGCCACTTTAGGGATCGGCAGCCCTCGAAGTGCCAGGGAAATGACAATCCCAAAATTGTCTGGGAGGCATCCCAAGAAATGTCAATAATGGAGTCGCATCTACAAATAGCAATACCCCAGGAGGGTACCCGCCGGGAGGCGGGAGAATCCCTCCCTGGGCCCAGTTCGCTGGACCCAGGCTGCCCCACCGTCTCTGGGGGGGGCAATAGTGCGTCTTCATTCTCGGCTAACGCCGAAACCACCCTTGGGGTAGGCGACCAGGCCCCAAGGTGTGATGATGTCTCTGGAAGACAAAAGTCTGACTGCAGTGTAGAGAGGCGTACTGGCAGTCCCATCCTGATTTTGTCCGATGACCAGTCGGATTTGGATGCTAGTCCTGAGGTGGCGCTGCAGCAAACTGCCAATTCTGGGCGTAAGTCGCCCAGTTACTCGGATGTTTTTCATCCCATACATGAACCGGAGCTGAGTTCTGCTTCCTCGCTGGAGCAAATGAACACCAGCGTGCCAATGGGGGCCAAAAGGCTCCGCGAGCCCGATGATGAGGAGGAGGAGGAACACCATCCACCCAAGTGCGGCACTTCCCAGAGGGGGAAGGGCAAGGGCGCAAAAGGGATCTCTCGCTCCGGATGCTACATCGGCGTCGCTGCGGCGAGGAGAGCTCTACGGGGTGGCGACAGCACCGACTTTCAGGGCTTGGAGGGCGACCAGCTCCAAGAAATGATGTCGTCGGAGGATCCAGAGGATCCAGAGACGAGGAGGGAGAGCAGGAGGACTGCGCACCCTATCGGGATTTACCAGGAGTCTCCCCCGTCAATGGATGGCTCAGAGGGGTCTGACGAGGGTGACGACCGCCGGCGTGCGTTCCTAAGGGAAGGAAGTGTTGGGAGGAAGTCCAACGACTCGGACGTTGGCATCGAGGAGATCCGCAACAGGAAGAGGAAGGGGAAGCCATTCCATGCTGCTGCGGATGACGAAGATGCCACGAGAGAGGAGCTCTTGGAGCATGGCGAGGAAGCCGTCATGGCTATATTCAACGCCGCCAAGAAATCAGGAAATCTGAAGGGCGAGGTGCACGGGCGTATCAACGCCGCTTCCGTGTACCTCGCGAAGATGGTTGGCACATTCAAGCGCATGTCGAGGGACGACGAGATGCGCCGTCTCCGAATGCACAACAAGGTACTGGAAGGCGAAGTTGCCCAGTTGAAGGCGAGTGTCAAGGCCCTCAAGGAGGGCTATGAATCTTCCAACAGGGAGAACAATAGATTCAGGACACCACCGCCCCCCGTTGTCGTAGAGGGGGCAAATGTGGAAACCCTGGTCAGGACCCTGGGGGAAGATCTGATGGCAAAAATGGAGCGCAAACAGGTCGAGGCAATGGACAGCTTGCGCAATATGCTCGATGCCGTCAAAAGCGGCATTGAGCAAAGGCTTGGTCCGGAGCCCAGACTCAGACCTTCCCTAGCCGCTGATAAGAGGAGGGCTACTACCGCCGCCGCCGCCGCCACTGCTGCTGCTACCGCCGCCGCCGCCACTGCTGCTGCTACCGCCGCCGCCGCTGTCGCTCCATCCTATGCCGCCGCTGTCGCCGCCGCTCCTGGTGCTGCTGCTAATGATGGTGCTGTCGCTGGACCCTCCAGGGCTCCCGCTAATACGATGGTACCTGAAAAAGAAAGGAAAAAGATTAGTAGTGATACTTACCGTCGGACCTACCAAGCGGCTCCGCTGCGAAGGGCTGCTGCTGCACCAAGTTCCGGGCCTGTCTCCACTTCGACTGCTCCTGTTCTGGCTTCGACTCATGAGCCGGCACTTGACGCCGCTGCCACAACACCGGCGAATGGATGGAGTAAGGCAGGTAGCAGGAAAGGGAGAAGGAGGGCGGCAAAGAGGACCAACCCTGCCAACCCCA
Source organism: Eudonia mercurella (assembly GCA_963082485.1). Lineage (NCBI taxonomy): Eukaryota > Metazoa > Arthropoda > Insecta > Lepidoptera > Crambidae > Eudonia > Eudonia mercurella. The sequence continues at coordinate 103,740 of CAUJAO010000239.1, forward strand.
ACACTGCTGTTCCCACTCCGGCGGCTAAGGCACCGGTCAAAACTCACTTTGCCCCGCTCATCGGTTGTGACTATGACCTTGAGCAAGGAGGCTGTGGCTAAAGGCGTGACATATAATGCGATGATGACCAAGGTTGTCACGGCCATCAACCTTGAGGAAATTGGGCTGACGTCGCTCAAGGTGCGTAACACGGCTTCTGGGGGGCGCAAGCTGGAAATATCTGGCACCACCAGCGGACCCAAAGCCGACATCTTGGCCGCAAAAATACGCGAGGTCACCGGGGACGACGTCCACGTCAACCGGCCGGAAAGGAAGGCCGAGTTTAAACTGTCCGGTCTCGATGGATACGTGACCTTGGAGATGGTCGCGTCGGCGGTGGCTCAGCAGGGGTGGCTGCCCCATCAACGAAGTTGCTGTGACCTCGATCAGGGAGGGAACAGGATGGGGCTCCGCATACGCGCCTGGTCAGAACCCCGATTCCGGTGGCCAAAGCACTAGCGGAAAAGGGCTTTGTAAAGATAGGATGGTCGGAGATCCATATGACCGTCCTGGAGCAGTCTCCTACGCGGTGTTTCAAGTGCCTCGGTATTGGCCACACCAGGTACTCATGCCCCTCCAAGGAGGACCGCAGCGGCCTCTGTTTCAAGTGCGGGAAAGAGGGGCACAAGGTGGCTGAATGCTCGGCCCAAGAGGCCGTCTGCATGGTGTGCACGGCCGCCAAACTCCCGGCCAAACATGTGATGGGGAGCAGGGCTTGTCGCCCCCCCCCACACCAACAGTACGACCCCCCTCTGGAGGGCCGTAGTCCAGCCGAATGCTCAGCCCGAGCCTATGGAGGTCTCAACGCCGGGACCAAATGTCAGAGAGGCCTAAAAAGATAATTCAGGCGAACCTGAACCGCTCCGTCGCCGCACAAAACCTGCTGGTGCAGCAGATGGCGGAGTGGGAGGTCGGCGTGGCCCTGGTGGCGGAACCACACTCTTTGCCGACAGGGGCAAACTGGATAGGGGATGCTAAGGGGCTTGCCCTTGTTACTACCCCCTCCAATGCCGGTGCAACCCCCATACTCCTCAAGGAGAGAGGAGAGGGCTATGTGGCTGTGACCTGGGGCGACATAGCCCTAGTGGCCGTTTATTTCTCGCCTAACAGACCCCTGCAGGAATTCCGGTCGTTCTTGGCGCGGCTCCTGGGCGTGGTGCGGCGTGTGTCCCCGCTACAAACCATCTTAGCGGGGGACTTAAACGCGAAGTCCACCACGTGGGGCTGCCCTCGAACAGACCACAGGGGTTCTGAGGTCGAAGACTTCGTGGTGGAAAGCGGCCTGGTTCTCCTCAACACAGGGAGTGCGAGCACTTGTGTGCGATGGCAGGGGGAGTCAATCATTGACATCTCTCTCGCGACCCCCACCATAGCGCCGCGGATTGACTGGAGAGTGATGGAAGAGGCGGAGTCACTCTCCGACCATATCTACATCGGGATGCAGATCGCCCCTAATCCTCCGCTGACGAGCCTTCGGCCCAGTGCGGGCGTGCGTACAGCCCGCTTTCAGAAGTGGGCGCTCACACGCTTGAACCGCGAGGCGGCGGACGAAGCGGCTCTAGTCGAGACGTGGTTCGCAGACCCCCCCACCCTCTATGAGCGTGGACCTGCAAGCGGTGAGGTTCCGAGGCTCGCTTACCCGCGTTTGTAACGCGAGCATGCCTAGGGTCGGGGATCGCCCTCACCAACGAGCGGTGTACTGGTGGTCGCAGGAGATAGCCGACCTGCGTATCACCAGTATCAGGACACGGCGCGACTTCCAGCATTGCCGGAGGAGACGCCACACACAGGAGGAAGAGACGAGACGCCCTCTTCAAGGCGGCGCGAAAGGCGTTACAGGTTCTCGTCCTTCAAGCAAAGACCGCAGCGTGGAACGAGTTCCTGGCAGATCTAGACAGAGACCCGTGGGGAAGGCCTTATCGCTCTGTGCGTAACAAATACCGCAACCCAGCCCCCCCCACGGAGTCATTCGAGCCAGGACTCCTAAACCGGATCATTGACGGCCTGTTCCCGGCCCGCGCTTTCTCTTCGGCGCCGTTCGAACTGCCGGAACCGGACATCACCCCGGACTTGACTACCATCCCCCCCATCTCTGAGGTTGAGATGGACGCTGCTGTCGACCGCCTCCGCCTTAAACGAAAGGCACCTGGGCCGGATGGGGTCCACGGCAGAGTTCTTGACATCGCACTAGAACATCTGCGAGGAAGGCTAGTCGGCCTTCTCAACTCCTGTCTACGCCAAGGGAGGTTCCCGAAGGTGTGGAAGGAGGGCCGACTGGTCCTTCTCAGAAAAGACGACCGACCGTCGGACATGCCGTCGGCTTACAGACCGATTGTCTTGCTTGACGAGGCGGGCAAGCTTTTTGAGCGTGTGCTCGCTGCCCGCATCGTCGAGCACTTGGACACCGACGGGCCCAACGTTGAGGACTCTCAATACGGGTTCCGTCGGAATAGGTCCACAATCGACGCGGTACTTGCCCTCAAGCATACTACCGAAGAGGCGATGGCGAGGGGGGAACGGGTGTTAGCGGTGTCACTAGACATCGCGAACGCATTCAACACCCTCCCCTTCAGCTGCATCCACCAGGCGTTACTTTTCCACCGGGTACCCTGGTACATCAGACGAGTCTTGCGGGACTACCTCCAGGACAGGAGAATCCTGTACCTGGAGAAGGGCGCGGAGCGCATAAGTGCTCGCCGTATGGTGTGCGGTGTTCCACAGGGGTCGGTCCTCGGACCCCTCTTGTGGAACATCGGATACAACTGGGTCCTGCGGGGGAATTATCTCCCCGGGTCGGGGGTCATTTGCTATGCAGATGACACCCTAGTCACTGCGCGGGGCAGTGACTACCAGCGTACGGTGCGCCTCGCGTCGGTCATGGCCACTTTGACCGTATCGCGAATTCGCCTTCTGGGGATGGAGGTAGCTCTCCCGAAAACAGAGGCGATGGTCTTTCATGGCCCCCGCCAGAGACCCCCCCGCAACCACTCCATCATGGTTGATGGGGCAAGAGTTGAGATCAGGTCCCAGATGAGGTACCTGGGCCTGACTCTCGATAGCCGCTGGACCTTCCTGCCTCACTTTTCTGAGATGGCGCCTCGGATAGTGAGAGCGGCAATGGCGCTTTCCCGTGTCCTGCCAAACGTTGGCGGACCCGGAGATAGTTGTCGCCAGCTGTACGCCGGAGTGCTGCGCTCCATGGCACTCTACGGCGCACCTGTCTGGTCGGACTCGCTCTCCCGCCAAACCATCGCCCTCTTGCGGAGACCGCAAAGAGTGGCAGCGGTGAGAGCAGCACGAGCCTATCGGACAGTGTCGTTCACGGCTGCGACGGCTATTGCAGGGATGATCCCGTGGGAGCTCGAAGCCAAGGTCTTGACCGAGGTGTACGAGCTCCGCACGGAGAGGTTGGCCAATGGCGAACGCCCCGCGCTGGAAGAGATCCAGGCGGCGAGGCGAGCTGGCCGGGAGATGGCAGTATGGCAGTGGGAGCGCGACCTGGAGTCCCCGGTCGCTGGTACGCGCACCGTTGAAGCCATACGGCCAGTGCTCCAGCAGTGGCTTGACCGACCCCATGGGCACGTGTCCTATCATCTGACACAGCTGCTATCCGACCATGGGTGTTTCGGAGTATATCTCCATCGGATCGGGAAGGAGGCAAGCTCTATATGCCATCAGTGCGGAGCTGCTGAGGACACCGCGCAGCACACTCTCCAGGTGTGTTGTGCGTTTGCCTCGCAGCGACGCGTGATGGAAATGGAGCTGGGCGGACGGGGTAGCCTCGCTCTTCCGGAAATTGTATCCGCAATGCTGGAGAGCGAGACTAACTGGTGCGCGGTGGCGCGATTCAGCGCCGAAGTGATGGGCCTGAAGGAGGGGGCAGAACGACAGCGTGAGGACGCAGTTGACGCCGCCCCCTCCCGAAGGCGGAGGAGGAGAAGGAGGAGAAGAGATGGAGATCTCTTCCCTCCCTAGCTTGGAGGAAGGTTGCGGGATTTGGTGTCAGGTTCTGGTCCTGTGCCGCTCGCTCCTGAAAAGAAGTGTGTGTATATAGTGTTTCGTCGTGTGCTGTCCAGGTATGCACGCTTGTGTCATAGCGTGCATAACTGTGTTGTGTTCTTGTTGTGTGTATTATTGTCGAGGTAACCAAGCTGCACCCCCCCCCTGCGGGTGTACTAGGTTTTCTATGTCGTCGCGAACGCGAGGCGCCCGTTTGCCCGCGCGCGCCGGCCCTAAGCACACCAATGTGTGATTGGGCCGGCGCGCGCGGGCACACGGGCGCCAGGGTGGGTCCCGCGGCTCAAATTTCCCACGGAACAGGCCCCGCGGCCTCACCGGTATTCGGATTGTGACCTCCAGGGTTTTAGTGGATATACCCCTCCGTCTCGCCCTTCCCAGCCCCGGACAGCCGGGGCAGCCGATGGAGACAATGGCGTCTCTGCAAGTCGGTGGGTCGAGGAAAGACGGACGGGTGAGGTCCACACACCCCGGGCCCCCTTCAGGGGTCCGGACTGGTCGTAATGGCTTTCCCTGGGTCAAAAAAAAAAAAAAAAAAAAAAAAAAAAGGTTAGGTTAGGTTAGGTTAGGTTAGGTTAGGTTAGGTTAGGTTAGGTTAGGTTAGGTTAGGTTAGGTTAGGTTAGGTTAGGTTAGGTTAGGTTAGGTTAGGTTAGGTTAGGTTAGGTTAGGTTAGGTTAGGTTAGGTTAGGTTAGGTTAGGTTAGGTTAGGTTAGGTTAGGTTAGGTTAGGTTAGGTTAGGTTAGGTTAGGTTAGGTTAGGTTAGGTTAGGTTAGGTTAGGTTAGGTTAGGTTAGGTTAGGTTAGGTTAGGTTAGGTTAGGTTAGGTTAGGTTAGGTTAGGTTAGGTTAGGTTAGGTTAGGTTAGGTTAGGTTAGGTTAGGTTAGGTTAGGTTAGGTTAGGTTAGGTTAGGTTAGGTTAGGTTAGGTTAGGTTAGGTTAGGTTAGGTTAGGTTAGGTTAGGTTAGGTTAGGTTAGGTTAGGTTAGGTTAGGTTAGGTTAGGTTAGGTTAGGTTAGGTTAGGTTAGGTTAGGTTAGGTTAGGTTAGGTTAGGTTAGGTTAGGTTAGGTTAGGTTAGGTTAGGTTAGGTTAGGTTAGGTTAGGTTAGGTTAGGTTAGGTTAGGTTAGGTTAGGTTAGGTTAGGTTAGGTTAGGTTAGGTTAGGTTAGGTTAGGTTAGGTTAGGTTAGGTTAGGTTAGGTTAGGTTAGGTTAGGTTAGGTTAGGTTAGGTTAGGTTAGGTTAGGTTAGGTTAGGTTAGGTTAGGTTAGGTTAGGTTAGGTTAGGTTAGGTTAGGTTAGGTTAGGTTAGGTTAGGTTAGGTTAGGTTAGGTTAGGTTAGGTTAGGTTAGGTTAGGTTAGGTTAGGTTAGGTTAGGTTAGGTTAGGTTAGGTTAGGTTAGGTTAGGTTAGGTTAGGTTAGGTTAGGTTAGGTTAGGTTAGGTTAGGTTAGGTTAGGTTAGGTTAGGTTAGGTTAGGTTAGGTTAGGTTAGGTTAGGTTAGGTTAGGTTAGGTTAGGTTAGGTTAGGTTAGGTTAGGTTAGGTTAGGTTAGGTTAGGTTAGGTTAGGTTAGGTTAGGTTAGGTTAGGTTAGGTTAGGTTAGGTTAGGTTAGGTTAGGTTAGGTTAGGTTAGGTTAGGTTAGGTTAGGTTAGGTTAGGTTAGGTTAGGTTAGGTTAGGTTAGGTTAGGTTAGGTTAGGTTAGGTTAGGTTAGGTTAGGTTAGGTTAGGTTAGGTTAGGTTAGGTTAGGTTAGGTTAGGTTAGGTTAGTTAGGTTAGGTTAGGTTAGGTTAGGTTAGGTTAGGTTAGGTTAGGTTAGGTTAGGTTAGGTTAGGTTAGGTTAGGTTAGGTTAGGTTAGGTTAGGTTAGGTTAGGTTAGGTTAGGTTAGGTTAGGTTAGGTTAGGTTAGGTTAGGTTAGGTTAGGTTAGGTTAGGTTAGGTTAGGTTAGGTTAGGTTAGGTTAGGTTAGGTTAGGTTAGGTTAGGTTAGGTTAGGTTAGGTTAGGTTAGGTTAGGTTAGGTTAGGTTAGGTTAGGTTAGGTTAGGTTAGGTTAGGTTAGGTTAGGTTAGGTTAGGTTAGGTTAGGTTAGGTTAGGTTAGGTTAGGTTAGGTTAGGTTAGGTTAGGTTAGGTTAGGTTAGGTTAGGTTAGGTTAGGTTAGGTTAGGTTAGGTTAGGTTAGGTTAGGTTAGGTTAGGTTAGGTTAGGTTAGGTTAGGT
>CAUJAO010000240.1:0-18429 GCA_963082485.1 Eudonia mercurella
CTTAATTTTTTCAAAACCCTTTGTAAATAACACAAAGAATCAGTTTATTGATAATAATATAAAAATCAAAATAAATTAAACTTAGACATGTTATTATCATAATACCATTTTCTAATACACACAGCATTATTTAATGCACAGTTTATTTTATGATTTACACAACTAAAGTCCGTTTTATTTTTACAAAATTTACTTTGTAACATTGAAAAATTAGGACATCCCTTTTCACCAATATCGATTACCACACAGTTTGCACATAAATCTTTGATCCACTTAATTTTTTCAAAACCCTTTGCAATAACTTTTTTATTCTTCAGATGAGGTATGATAACACGATGAAACTCCTTATAGTCTATGTAGCCCTCACACCAGCTAATTCCTCGGTTTCTTTCTAACCATCTGACTCGTTTCTTTTCTACTTCTGTGAGATGATGAAATGAGTATGGTGGCTTTACCAAAAAAGTTTGTGTATGTTCCTGGCTCGCAATGGCTACTTCTTTTACAATAAAATTGTTATTTATATCTTTAAATCCTTGAACATCCACTATAAGTGTATCTACGTTCATGATATCTTCTTTACGATGTTACTTAGTGGTTTGTATTCAACAATGCAATCGTTGAGAATAAGACAGTATGCTGTAGTCTTATCTGGTAAATAGGAACTGTTTTCAGATTATCTGTTTGTCTGCAGCAGTCAACTACAAACAGAGGTGCTATATCTTTAAATTATTTCTATGTTAGCAACGGTTCTCCGTTTTGTGAATGGTTGAAGCACGACTTCGTAAGAACACAATAATGCGCATGCGTTTTATATTAGTTGAGATCCTTAGAAATGTTTCTTGCAACAACGTGCCTAAACGACCAAATACATTAAGATATCGGAAAGTAATGTCAATTCATCATCAACAGCCTATAAACGTCCCACTGCTGGGCACAGGCCTCCCACGTGAACAATAGCACGTGGGGATATTGAGCCATAACCCACCACGCTGGCCCAATGCGGGTTGGTGGGTTTTAACGACTGCCATCTTACGACATCAACCGGGACCAACGGCTTAACGTGCCTTCCGAAGCACGGAGGAGCTCGAGATGTTTTTTAATTGGTCACCCATCAGGCGACCCGGCATTGCGAAAGTTGCTTAGCGGGCAAGATCGCAAGCCGAACGCGCTAGCCGCTGCGCCATCGAGCTCCTCAATGTCAATTGTTAACGAACAATGGAGGTGATTAGATAATGAGAAAGAATTGTGGACGGTCCGACGGTGTAATCGCCAAAACACAGTGGTAGTTAACAATAGAGGCAATTAGATAAGGAGCAAGGGTCGTCTTATTGTTAACAATAGAGGTAATTAGATAACGAAGAAGGACCATCCGTGAGTAACGTAACTCGGAAACGGCAAGAGATATCGCTCTGGGACCCAGCGCAATCGATTCAAATGGGGGGGTTTTCCTTTTTTTTTTTTTTTTTTTTTTTTTTTTTTTTTTTTTTTTTTTAGGTTTGGTCGACCCTTGAAACGACTTTTCGATGATTCATTGAGCCAGAACCCGCGAATATGACTTTCCATACAAGTGAGCCAGAACCCGCGAATACACACTACTATGGTCACCCGACAGTCTTGAACATTATAAATGAACAGTCGTGAAAACTATTGTTGTGGATGTTTTACCTTGAAAAGGTTCTATATATATTATGTAATAAATAATGTACGAGTAAGTCTGAGTGCTTAGGTTGAACACTCATCAAATGGATGTCATGAAACTTTTCACACATGCTACCAATGAGGCGCAATCAAACCATACGTGGTAGCCGGGCAGGCCGGGGCAGGCCGGGGCAGGCCGGGGCAGGCCAGGGCAGGCCAGGGCAGGCCAGGGGAAGCCGGGGGAAGCCGGGGTAGCCCCGGGCCCGAAGCTCCGCAACATCAAAATATTCATGGTGTCCATTGAGATACCGATGTCGGGTGTATATACAGCTCTTACAACATTATTTGCAAGTTCTCTCTTGATTACGTCATATCTAACTCTTTTTGTCCATGCTTTTGTATTGAACTGCTTCGTGTGGCAGCTCGGCAAGTTTTTGTGTGTATTAATTACGGTGACGGCACGTCATCATCGTGGGCTGATCGACGGTCGGAACTGACGGTAGCTTAGACGAACTGACGATTGTATTGTATATTATTATAATCAAAAATTCATGTTATTTGCTTGTGATTGTTTTTTCAGTGACTTTTTCGGTTTCGTACCTCAAAAGGAAAAAACGGAAACCTTATAGGATCACTTTGTTGTCCGTCTATCCGTCTGTCTGTCTGCCAAGACCCTTTATCTCGGGAACGCGTGGAGGTATCGAGTTGAAATTAAAACCATATACTCAGGCTTGTGGTCCCTTGAAGCTGTGAAAAAATCAAACTTCTAAATTAACGAAAAAAAGATACGGCCGTTTATGTCGCAAAAAACGTATATTTCGACACTCATAAGGAAATCAAAATTCATGGGGTACTTGCCGTTGACCTAGTACTATGAAGTTTGGCAAGTAATATCGTCTTATACTACAAGTACAAGGAAAAATCTCAAAACTATACATATTTAATTAAATCACAAAAACAGGGTCTTTATGCAAGGAACAGGGGTCCAAATTTTGAAATAAGTTAGCCGTGTCATGTGAGGTATCGTATGAAAGGGCTTTATTTGCACAAGCTTAAACAGATTTTTTATTATTTTTATGATGTATAGCTTTCGATTGATGACGAAGAATGAAAAAGAAATACCTAATTTAGGTATGAACTGTTACTATAATCATAATTTCACTTATAAAACACAATAATATAAGCAATTAATTGTAGGTTTTCGTAACTGAGCTTCGGGAAAAGTTCAAGACTCGATTCCTGAACTATATAATATGTACCCATAAATTTGTACTGAACCCTCGGTGGGCGAGTCCGACTCGCACTTGTCCGGGTTTTTTTATAAGATAATGAATTATTTGTATGTTTGTGTGTAAAGAAATGGAAAAGATAAGCTGGATATAAATAATCACTATTAAAAATGCTACTACTTAGAAATATTAAAAAGAGTGACGGAAAAGAAACAAATACTTAGGTATCAAAAGTTATTGAAAACAGAAGAGGAAAATTGATTGACCACATAATAAGACACGATGAATTCATTAAAGACATAATTGAAACGAAGATAGGAGGGAGGGGAAGCAGAAGAGGGGAAGACCAAGAAGAGCTTAAATGGAACCGATTTAAGAGAAGGCGAGCGTCGTGTCTTAAAACGAATTAGCTTGGGACAGAGATGAAGGAAAAGGCAGCACTGACTACTCGAGGTTACCGACCGCTGGGCTCGGGCAGGCACTCACTGTTGTGCCGTGCTTGTCTGTCCTGCTCATGTTAAACCTAATATAAGTATGTCATAATGTTCTATGATATGGAAATACTATAAGTAAGCACAAAGTTACAATAATCTTAAGTAACTACTTATCGATATTTCATGTTGTTAATGAATTAAGGTAATTCGCTTTTGATCTAATCATCATGATCATCAGCTCATTTTTATGTCCCCACTGCTGGGGCACGAGCCTTTCCTATGGATGGATAGGGAGAACGGGCCATAAACCACCACGCGGGCCCAGTGCGGATTGGCGGTTGATAACAACTGCTAATGCAGCCGGGACCAACGGCTTTACGTGCCTTCCGAAGCACGGAGGAGCTCGAGATGATATATTTTGGTCACCCATCCGATGACCGGCCTTTGCGAAAGTTGCTTAACCTCAGCACTCGCAGACCGGGCGCGTTAACCACTGCGCCATCGAGCTCCTAGCTTTTGATCTATAGGTAAGTACATAATGTCGATTTAGTAATTTTACGATTAGTATGAAAGACTTATCTGCACGTTAACTAGATGTTAAGGAAATTTGTTGGAATGAAAGTAGCCGCTCCTAGGCGGCGAGAGCAAAAACAGTAATCCGGGAAACTAGCCGCGTCTAATGGTTTATGGCGCCGCGCCGGTGCGCACCAGTAGTGCTGTCACGTTGTACCTTATCTCCTTACACTCGGCTAATCTCACTACGGCGGCGCGTGACTAATACATTTCGATATAATTTATATGATTAATATATATATTCGCAGATATATTTTTTGTAGAACAAGTTAATAAATAAAAAAACACAAATGTTGAAAAAATTTCCACGAGCAGGATTTGAACCTGCACCCTTCCGACATACCGGGTCAGGTGCTTTTCCAATTGAGCTATCGTGGTTCTAATCAGCCCGCCGAAATTATTCAACACTTTTTACTTTGAAAGCCAAAGGCGCCCATTCAATGTCAACAACTACCGTCACTAACATCCGATCATAATATTTTTACAAATATTAAAGATCAGTTAAGAAGTAGGCAAGCTATTTATTTATAAAATATTATTTGAACATTTTAATGTTCAAATAATTTTTAACGCAAATTTTGTTGCGAACAAGTTAATAAATAAATACATTTTTATACCTAAAACATCATTGAAGTCGCCTAGGCCCTAACTTAAGTCCTTATAAAGTGAAAGAAGGCATCTATACTACCTATTCCAAATAAACAGAGTTCACGATTTCAGGGTAGGTAAAATTATTATGAGCCGAATCCATTTTTTTAAATGTTTTTTATCCATCCGCCTGATCGAGCATCCCCCCAGCACCAACCGTCTGGTTATGCGAGACCGCCAACTTTCCCTGCGGTAGTACCTATACGTACTCGCAGAAGACCATCTCCGTCCGATCTTAACACCAGATCACAAAGTAGGTACATGCCGTCCTCGACCGGTCTCTTCAAATATAGTGTCCTATGTCAGTTTTACCCCAGAGAGATATATACATGATATATACAACCCGCCTGCCAAGCGTGGCGATTACGGCAAATACCCCTCATATCCTTGGGGGAGACCTTTGTCCAGCAGTGGACGGTCTTTTGGCCGAGATGATGATATATACATATGCTCTACTCAATTTTTTCCTGATGTAGGTGATCGCAACTGCACAGAAAAGTACAATTTGCAGCTTCCTACTGCATGCCACCGCTTAGGCCGCCCGACTCTGTCCTGCGTGGTACCCTGTGCTCTGCAGGTGGTACGCGGGTGGTACACGAGCGTGACCAGCCACAGGTCACAGGCCGCCGCCAGCACGCGGGTGGTACACGAGCCCTACTGACCAGGTGCAGGCAGCGCGCGGCGGCGCGGTGCGCGGCGGCGGCGGCCAGGTACACCAGCGCGGCCAGCCACAGGCCCGCCGCCAGCACGTAGGCCGCCGACACGCGGTACTGCGCCTCGCACAGGAACCGGAACCACGCGTACGTGCTGGGGTCCCACGCCAGCCGCGCCGCCGTCGCCAGCAGCGCGCCGCTGTACATCTGCAACACGACCATAGCCACATCACCGACTGAACCAACATTAACAAACTACAAAGCTTAACAATTATAACGTGTTAATACGAGTATCATAGGGACTCGAATCATATGCAAAAACAGATAGCCAATATAGTATTCGTTAATTATACGGAGTCGCCGGCTTTCGATACTCCCATCTCTCCTGAATACAGGCATGAATTATGACATTTTTACTCCACTTTTCGTTAGATTTTTGTATATACAACTACAACTATTCAAATTGGCAGTAAAATGCTCGGTATTTGCTGTACACAAACACTCTCAGCACGATTGATATTTCAATTAGATTTGATTGTTCGGTTAATAATGACCTCTGCACCCCGCCTTCGCCTCCGCCGCCGCCCAAAGCGCGCGCCTCGTCAATTACGTTTTATTGCTTTCATTACATGTAACGGTATCCCAATATGGAGTAGAACGCCGACGCGAGTTGGGACCGAATTTATCTTTATGAACTAATCGCGAGCACGTGACACATGCGACGCTCGCTACTCGCAAGCAATTACTCATGTCAATGTTCCACCTGAAATACTTCTATTGATCGCATAATTATGCTCAACAACCCGCTGTGTTATCGACATACTCGTATATGAATATCATTATATAAACATAATTTATTCAATGTTGACTTTTATCTTTATCTTTATTTCATGAAGTTTCACTTCATGAAAGAAGAGACTACAATTTAGGACTCGATGTTGACTAGGCGTGCACTTAGAACGTGATGGTCTATTTTAACTGCACCCACTGGCCATGAGTCCATCCACGGCCACCACACGTGATTAAAAGCAAGGGAGTGATCTCCAGTCCAGCACTGAGTATCTTCACGCCCCGACGCCCTCACGCCAGTCCGCGGCTGATATTTGGGTCGTAATTGGTACAATCAAGCGAGCCTTGGAATTACTTTCACTTCTTGAATTAAATTAGTGAATGCCATTTCAGAAGCATCCGTGAAACAATAGATCGATTAGGTACTATATGATACGAAGAGCTCATTTGGATTCAGCTTTGCTAGCCGACTGTGATTAAAGGTACAGGAAAGTTTTCTTTAACTTGATTAAATGATATAATAAAAAACTTTTAATTTCGGCTGCCTGTTCCCAATTGTGAATTAGGTACTGTTGTGCGAAACTACCATCCTTCATTAGAAATTTCAACACATTTTCTATCGGAGTCTAGCATACTAACATAGCAGTTGGTGGCGCTTCGAGGGCGCGACATTTTCCGACCCATGCATTATTTCGCAACAATGCGTTTTTTATTATGCTTATAATAGTTAGTGTAATACTAGCTCTAAATATTTTTATACTTGTGCAGACAAATGACTCTGTTCCAATTTTAGTCAGAATCGGAAAATTTTAATATAAAATTAACTAAATTAATTTGAAGTTGCACGATAAAGTCCATACAGCTTCGATAAAACATGTCAATGTTGCTGAAAATAGCTTTTTCATTCTTTCGGATACAGGAGTCAGTGTGCCGCTTGAAAGCTCCAGTCAAAGCCCATCAAATCGATTTCATTATCTGGTAGCGAACGGTCGTACCTACTACCTAACTGAGAATACTCTACCTGACACTTAAACACCATATCCAACAATATCCAACACCATAACCACAGTAGTGCTCGAACCAACAAGTCCTAGTAAATAGCTAATTATCCAATACTAACAAAGCCACGGCCACGTAGCCGTAGGTAAGCAGTAAAAGGTTTTAGGTGTAGTGTCATCCGCCGGCGCCGGTGCCGCCGACCTCAGCCGCCAATGCGAAAGACAAGCGTCCCTGTATGTCACGTTGGACAAGGCTCGCGCTTGAAGCATTGGAATGCCATTAATCGTAATTGGCGACGACGTCGCAGGCGGCCCGGAGTTCGAAGTTTATCGCCGAACGGTCATCAATCGGTTGCTCACAAACGGACGTTGACGGTGAAATCATCGTTAATTGTGTACAACAGAGGACTGCTTATTTCCACCTAATTTGTACAGCGACGTTAATGATAGCATGGACTTTATCTACAGGCTACCTATAAAGCTCCACTTTTATCAAAGTACTAATTGTACTAGTAAGTACTACTAGTAGCACAACCCGCGGGTTTTTGGAACATCGTGTGACCGGGAATACGGGTCTCGGGACCTTCAACTGGGCTTTGTTCAATCTGCGCTGAACATCTCGTCCACCCGGTGATCGGTTTTATAGGGAGGAAGGCAAACAAACGAATTCGCTATCATAAATGCTATAAATTAGGATTGTATGAGATAATTACTATAGCTTTATTACTATAGCTATTTCATTGTCATCGTCGAGACGCATATCATATTTCTACAATAATGTTAAATCAAAATGTTAGTCAAAACGATTCTATTGAAATGTGGACATAAATTATAATTTGTTTTTCTTATAATTATTTTATAGGTACATACGAGTACCTTTGTAAATCATGTATATAATCTACGTATTATCCCAATCAAATAAATAAATGGTCATTTTGCGAACAATAGCAATTCTCTGTCGTACTGATAATGATGTAATAGTAATCATAATTATTTGCTCTAAAAGCCATTCCTTTCATGCGCATGATTCAGTTTTTCCAATACATTAGTTATCTTTATTTAGTCATTCCACTACATTACAAAGAGACTGAGAGCCTCTGTCGCTCACAGCATCGTCATTGTGTTGAAGACATTATTACAGAATGCTGATATCCCACTGAGCAACATTAACATTCTACATAGCATGCCATTTACATTGATATCTCTTTACTTATTGATGTTGATAATAAAAATACTCATTTGCTTAAGTGGAGCTAGGCCAAATTCTAGATATCTACATATACTAATATTATAAAGAGGAAAGCTTTGTATTTTTGTATGTATGTTTGCAACGAATAAACTCAAAAACGACTGGACCGATTTAAAAAAATATTTCACCATTAGAATGCTACATTAGAGCTGAGTAACATAGGCTATATAAAAAAATGCGGTACGAAGTCCGCCGGGTCAGCTAGTAAATAATAATCGGGAGGATCGTGCGTGGAACCGACGACACTCGCACTATCTAATAGTGTTGCGTCCTATGTTTTTTATATGATCGGTGACCGTGACCACTTGAACAGACGCTTTGTTGCCTGATATCTTAAAATCTTTAATAATTCAGCGATATAAACTCTTAAAACTGATTGAATCAACTTTACCGAATGAATAAAATACATCTAGAAAAATTGCAGGGTTGTTAAAAAGTATTTAAACAATAGCATAAACACTCCCGCACAACCTAGACATCACATGGAAAATCCCTCGCGTTCACGGGAGACGGGATACGAGGTTCACGCGGGACTCCGCGTCGCCCGTGAACGCGAGGGATTTTCTAGGGGATATCTTGACTTTATAGTTCCTGTGAATTTGTAATTAGTCATGCATGAATGGTTTTTCGCTTTTATATACCTAGATATCCTAATACTTATTAGATGAAATGTTATTAGTGTTAGGTATTGTATACGTACATTAGATGACGCAGATTCCTAATGAGAAACGTTAAAATTTGCGATAACTTATAGATCACTTATGTAACTGGCATATCTACCGACACTTACGATTAATGTAACTTCGCGTTAATGTGTTATTTGCTTTTTGTTAGTCACGGCTATTGGTCATAAAATGATAATTGTGTCAACGCGAGTCGATTCGTAAAAAGTGATTAGACACCTGCACCGCGCCTCGCGGCCGAGGCACTCCACACGTGGGACGTTGCCCGTTGCGGTGGCAGAAGCGCGGCGTTATCATATCAGTCCAGTCAGCGCGATACCAGCTGCCGCTGCCGCTGCCGCTCCGGTCACAGCAACAACACAAGCCAGCCGTCCATGCGACATTCCAGATCTTTGTTACTTTACATCCATATTGAACTAACCAATGCGGAAAATACTGTTACTTTGAATCATAGCTGATACATTTGTAGAGTGTGACTAATACTCGTATCGGTGACATTCTTTCAATGTATAAGGATACTTTTATATATTCATTTTTTTAAGTACTTTGTGTCGAAGAACAAAAACATACTTTGTGTTATTTTATACTAGCGAGCTACTTGTAGCCTAAACTGAATAAGTAAATGAATTTTGATTTTTTTTAATTATGAAAACGTGGTCCAAAGAAAATTTATTAACTAGGTAGGTACATTAAACATATACAACTGCTTCCTTATCTAGATACTAATTATAATAAAACATAATTATAAACATCGCACTAATACTAATTTACACATAAGTATTAGAATTTTCATACATGCTGCACATACATATTTACTTAATGTTGCATTATTAACAAAAAAAATACTACCTAAGTACTACTCTACTCTATTTATTATGATTGTCTCTCGGCACTTGGCCTGCTGAGCGTCAAAAAATTTCTATACCTATATCATCAGCTACTATCTGTCGAGGTAGAAGTAAGTAATCATATTATGAAATTTTGTTGGTTCAGTTTTGTTAAGGTGAAGCCAGGTAAATGATTGGTAAGAGTAAATAACGGATACAAATTACGTTATGTCAGTAGAATATACAATTATACACTGTTACACTTCAACGATAAGCACGAGTCCTAAAATATAACTGTTTTGGAGCGATGGGCGGTCGCCTCTGGAGGTCGTGCCATCAGCAGCGCGCTAGCAGATGATAGCAAATGATTCTACTTGGCCATTACTCGTATATTATATGATTCGCGATTCCTTTAAAACGTCATTATTGCACGTCTTTATGAAGCTCAGTGCTGAGTGCCGACAAGTCGGTATTGATTTGAAATGTAGGAACACGATAAGCATAAGCCAGCCTCGAGCCCGGCAGCCCGAGCGACGCGTGGCGCGTCGCTTCAGGTTTTGTTGAAACACGTTGTGCGCGCGGCGCGGGCGCAGCTGACGACAACCTCCGGCTGCTCGTCAACATTATGAGTATTTGTTCTAACATTAAGCGCGAGGACGACACATGCGTGAACTGCTGTGCTAACATCACCTTCATCGGTTGACTAATGTTGAGTGATCTTGCCTTACAATAGTTTTCGAGGCTAGGTGACGTTTCGGACACATTATATTCGGACATTCGGACACAGTGTCCATATTTGTCTTGACAAATATCGAAACAAATATCTTGATATAGTTTTACTTTTATCACAGTATTCTACAGTATATTTTAATGATTGTTTTTATTTTTTAAACTCGCTATGTTATGTGTAGACAGTCACTACTTCTTTCGAAGTTGTCGGTACACCTACTTTAACGCAAATTAAAACCGCTTATTGCATTCACGTTTTTGGTGGGTTCATTGATCTCAGCACCGGTCACATTTTGCGCAAGGGCCTCAAACTTGCTCATCGCAATCGCAAGTCGCATCTAATGCTAACATTATCCCCTTGAGCGTCAATCGACCACCAGGTGGCCGATAACAATTAAAATTCTATTGTGGCTGGTATTCGCGCGCTCGAGCTCTTATTCTACCACAAGAAAACTACAAAACGTTGTTTTTATAAAGAACCTATCAAAATGACCTCGATGAAAATTAAGCAATATTTAAAATAAATTATAAATCAAAAAGGCATACGAAAGTAAAAACTCTTAGAGAATAAATAAATGTCTGATGTTAATTAAAGCAAAGACTATCAAATTAATCAAGCGGCGGCTGCGCACGTGACCAAAGTTCAGACATCGCCGTCATTCATGAATCAACTCGTTTTGGAGCGTCAGCGCGGGGCTGGAATTACTACTTGTTGTGCTTACGAGATGGCTTTTGCATAGTTCCACCTTTGTGGGCAAAAGTTCAAAGGCAAAAGTTCACATGTTTATGTATGATAGATAGATAATAGATAAATAATACTTTTATTGCAACACTATAAAACATAGACATGAACAAAAAATAAATAATTTACAAAGTTACAATTTGGTGATCTTATCGCTTTCAAGCGATTTCTCCCAGACAACCTGTCGGATTTAGAGAGCTAATAAACTGTAGAAACTATTAAAACATACTAGAATAATCTGTATTTTATAAATGAAACAAAATAATAATAATAATAATAATAAGTAAGTAAAAGTACCTTGAGTTGGCTCACGAGGTTACGCCATGTGAGACGTGGGTTCAACCATTATTGTACCGATAGTCGTTTCGGCAAACGGTCTTTTAGCCAAGAGCCACGATCAACACCTTGAGAGGCTCTCGCTTAAAAGGTTTGGTCAAGGGTCAGATGCAAAAGGCAGTCCTTGACACGGCACGTATTGTCAGGAGGTTCCTCACTCTGCAGCCCTAACCACCGATAGCTTGGGTCTATCCTCGCTGCCGGTGGCAACCTAGGTTATGTTTTTTATAATATTTTATATTGTAAATATGTTTTTATATAAAATATTGTAAAAAAAATTTCTTAAGATGTATATAAAGATGTTATAAAGAGAATAATAATGATAATGATAATAATGATAAATATATAAATACCATAATTATATATAAATAAACCTACTTAAACAGTAGGTTAGTAGTCATAGTAGATGGCAGTTTTGCAGCAGGACAGGGTTAATCGGAAAGGTAGAATTTTTTCACGAGCTCTTAAATGTGTGAATGGATTTCGCACGCCTGATCGCAACTGGAAGCGAATTCCAGAGACAACCAGCTTGGACGGTAAAAGAATAATTATAAAAGGTGGTGCTGTGTGGGGGTGTTTAAAGGCTTACGTTTTCTGATGACCGTAATGAGCGCGAACCTGAAACGTTCTTTAAGATAAGAAGGATAGGTGCGATATAACAATATGTTATAAAGAAGGGAGAGTATACGAGTATTCCGGCGAAGACGAATAGGAAACAACTTGAGTTTTACGCGGTAGTCAGAAACATGGTCATATTTGCGCAAGCCGAATATGAACCGAATACAAACATTTGTGAGATCAAGATAGCAGGCGTCAGCATAATCTAGAACTGGAAGCAGCAGAGATTACGCTAGCGCAATTTTAGTGGCAGTGGGTAAAAAGTTGCGCAGCCTCCTCAAAGATGCTGGCGATGCGTAAAGCTTACGGCTAAACGCTTGCCGTCGCGGCCCCCAACCCAAGCAACTATCAATGACCACACCCAAATTTGTTATGCTTACTTACCTACTTATTTTTTTTTAAGTAAAAAATATATATTTTTCTTCTGCATAATTTATTGTTTTTGTTATACTCATCAGTCACGTACCTAAGACCGAAGCTTAAGACACAAAACCATGTGGTCAAAAATGTTTTATTAACATATAACTCGCTGACTCACGCGCCGACCCCAATCCCAAGCCGCAGTGAGCCGACGATGTGCGCGCGCGCCGCGGACGCTAATTTATTTTATTTTATTTTAAGGTACCAACAGAAATACACATAAACAATTAAAATAAATTTTACAAGGGTAGTGTCTTAAATATGTTTGCCAATTATAGGTATGCACAGCTTTCGACGCTATCGAACAATGTTCGCTGTAATTGCGCGGAAAATGTAGGTAACTTTCTTAATTGCTCGGACAGCCCCAGATTACATTAATTTATTCTCAAAGTTCTGCAATAAATTCATCAATATCATTGAGTGCCAGACGTAGTAACTATTAACTAATCTGTGGTGCCATCTTCATGCTGAACTTTGGAGATCAGTATACAAAATGTTCTGCGATCTCATATAGCTTGTTTTAATTGGCGATAACTAATTCACTCTACTTTTTGATGGCAGACGTCGCGGAGCTCTCTTTCCCGGAATTTTAAATAAATAATAAATTGGTCAATCTCAATTTGCTAACTTTTTGTTTAACCTTGCTTAGATACTCCAACTCGTAACCTTCACATAACATGTTGCAAACTCATTTCATTGAATCATAATTGTTGTTCGACTGGAGGCTCTGATAAAACTAAAATTCTAAACTGAATTCGGTAGCTCAGCGGTCAGAGCATTGCACCGGTTATCCATAGGTTGTGGGTTCCATTCCCACTTGAGCTTTCTGAGACTGGTTTATATTTTCTAATAAAATTTTATATATTTATTTTTTTAATTCAATATCGCGTAGTTGGATTGATTACTAAATCTAAGGGATTGAGTTCATTTGTAACGTTTAGCTGTATAAACATGACCCTAGTGTTATAAATACATAGTTGTGAGCTTCATTCACAAACAATGTGGATTAATTTCCAATTGTGGTGAGGGATACAGTGTCATTCTAATGTATGCCGCGCGTGGGCGGCCGGCGGCGTGTCGCGTCACTGGACGGACGGACGGCATCGCGTAGTACGAACGGCATACTCTCGGTGCGCACACTACCGCGGAAACTGGACCGCGTAGGACAAAGCTCCCGACCCAATGAAAGATCAGAAATTAAGAACGTCGAGACTTGGTGCAAGTGTGTCGGTCGCGGTGTCAGGGTCGGCGGGGTCGGCGACCGCCGGCGCCGGGCGTGTGTGTTGCGATCCTTGCGCCTCCAGCGCGCGCGCCTTACGCACAGCACCCTGCATAAGGCACTGCACACAAGCACCACCCACCGGCTTCTACCTACATGGTATCAGGCTTGAACCAATCAGCACCCAATGTGACATTGAAACAAAATTAAGCCTAAGTGGGTTTTTAAAAGGGATAATAAAATAGCTTGTAAATTGACTGGTTGTACGGCCAGCAACATTTTAGTAAAGTCATAGGTCTGTGTCTATAAATAATAACTCTACTTAAAGTTTCACAAGCGCCTGTTGGTTTCGTTTATTTTCTGAAATACCCGTTGGCTGGCCCACCATGGCCTTATCAACGTAACTGGATTTTAGGACGTGTGTAGGCTGATGATGATGATCAACGTTTTCCAAGCTGTAGTGATGGAACATTCCAGAGAATATGTAGAGTCCCTGTCCTCCACGACATACTTTGGACATTCGGATCGAATTCGCTTTCATTAATGGTTTTGACAAAATATTAAATGTTTGGCGGCTTTCGTGGCCGACTGTACGTAAACTTAATACTGTTAGTGGTATGAATCAACAAAAGTCGTCGGTGATCTTGTGACGACAGCGAGCGGCTGGTCGCGTGACCGAGCGTTGCCCCGTGGCCGCCCCGTCGCGGTCAAGTTTGCAAGCACAACAATGCGCCGGCCGCAGCGTCTGCGAGTTAGCAATCATTTCCTCAAATTGGGACCGTAGTTAGCAAACGGTGAGGCGTCTGCTCGATTGTAGTATGCGATACGGGCTGACTCATTTTTAAAACAGAAAATTATACACCGTACATCAAACTTTTACTCCTATACCTAACTGTTCTGTCTCTTCAAGTTCAAGCTCTTTTGAAATACGTATTATGTAAAGAAACGCAATCAAATTCGAAGCGTTTCATTTCAATAATACTAAATCTGTAACTCGTCAGTTTGTGTTTGCCAGGAGCCCGGAGCTGATTCCACTCCAGCTGCTGCCAACGGGCGGCAGATAATCCGCTAAGTGCGGCTTACGGGCTGCGGCGCACCGAGCGAGTCAAGCGAGCCGAGCGAGCGCAACACTTCAACCTGACTAGCACGGTCGGTCAGCCGCTTATGTGTAATAATATTTTTTTTCAAAACATTATTAACAGAGGTTCAAGCCTAGTAGTGACTACTATAATTTGCTTTCTTACCTCCAATATACAAGGTGGAAAAAAAGACCGTGGTTGGAGCAAAAGTACCCTTAATATTGATGAAGGCAAATTTTACTGAAAGGAAACATTCCTTTATTTTCAAAAATAATTAATACTGCATTTAAAAAAATTTGAAAAATCACCTGTTTGAGCCGGGAATCGAAATGCCCACTAAGTGTAAAAATATTTTTCTTGGTCTTTCTTTAATTTAAGATACCATGTTGTTTAAAATAAATTGATCCTTATAAATGACTCGGTTTCGGTTGGTATCATAAAATACAGGATGTTTTTTTTCACATTTCACCGGTTCTATTCCCGGCTCAAGCAGGTCATTTTTCAAAAATCTTTAAAAACAGTTTTAATTATTTTTGAAAATAAAGGAATGTCAGTAATATTTGCCATCATCAATATTAAGGTTACTTTTCCTCCAACCACGGTCTTTTTTTTCCATCCTGTATACTCGTTAGTGGGCTATGCAGCAGCAAAACCCTTCTGTGTGTGTCTATTTTCTTAATTTTACAAACATTATTATTAACGCTAATCCGCTTCATTGATTACCTATGCAGTTTACAAGTTACTATTTAAGGTAGTTGCAGTTCAGAGGCAATAAAAAAGCTGCAATACCTTTCTGACATTTCCAACTTTACCGTGTCTATTACTCATCGCGTCACTATCTTCACCTTCAAGTAGCATCGACGGGCGATTGCAAAATTGTTAAGTAGTGAACCACAAATCGCATTAATAGATAGTAAGTATAGGAAATGGTTAGTCATGTCAAATATATCTTGAAACAATATAAGTATTGTTTTATAAATTGTCATTTCACATTATGATGCGATATAAACATGGTACGTTTATTTCGCATACTGTCCTATCGCATCGCATTCGCTGCGTACGAGTAGGTAGTACGTCCCATACAATTAACCGTCTTTACGTAAGTGACGTGAGTGTCATTTTAGGAAAAATCTTGTTTAATCCACTGAACACGAATGAATTGAAGATTAGTTCGTCTTATATCTTTTTTACAATTATCTAGGGCTATATGCAGCTAATTAGAATTGTTGAAATCGCACATTGGGCGATGTGAAGGCCGGCCGGGCCGGGGGTGCTAAATTCGGCCACACAATATTTGGCGGTGGCTACGCCGACCCCCGATCGATCATGGACGACCTAATTGTCTCCATTACAGATCTATATAGACATATTTGATTCAGTGCACTGGACAGCACCGGAAGGTGACGCTGCCGCAGAGGCCGCGCCGGCGCCGACTGCTAACAGTTCGGTCCGAAAATAATAAATTAACTCTATCGCTCTCCTATTGTCTCTCTACCATTTGCTTAGAAAAAAATTGCCTGTATATATAATATATTTATAGAAGATAATATAAAATATATATAATATTATAATCTTCCGACTCTGAGGCTACCACTCCCAGATATTTCCTTTTCTGGCGAATGAGTCTCATGCACGCAGCAGTTGTTGCATTGCATTCATAGACTGTATATTTTCTCTCCACATGCGGTAAGGCGGTTTTAGTTTAGCTCTATAGAAGGCGGCATTTTAGAAAAGCATTTCTTTTTGTTACAAACTGCCACGTTATCTCTCTAACGAGTGTATGTGTATGCCTAATGCCTGTGCCTTTGCAAAAGAGGATAAAACCACAGAAGAAAGATTATAAAACTAAAAAAATGAAATAAATATATAACATGTGGGTATATTTATATCCATTTAACCCATAACGACAACAGTGACGTGATCACCAGCGCCTCAGTAGAATCTAACAAAGGCAGAGCCCATCAGGCCACACCACACGGGGCAGGTCACGAGACCGCACCTGGAGCCGCAACTGCAGCAGAGCCCATCAGGCCACACCACACGGGACCGCACCTGGAGCCGCAGCTGCAGCAACAATGGTAGCTCACTTAATTTGTATTTAATGTCGACGTTAAATGTGTAAAACAATTAGGTACTTATACCTAGGCAGGTGCGTATGTGTTGAAGCTTCGAGGTTAAGTACACATTTCAGTCAGCATGCTAACTATAGTCGTATTGAAACGAGTTGCGTAATTATTACTTAGGTATAATATGAATAAACAACAATTCGAATTCAACATCGATCTTGAATAAATTAAAAAAATATATGGAAATTTTTGTTTTATTAAACATTTTTCAACTTGATATTTGTTAAACACTTACGAGAGGTGTTTATAAAAAAATAATTCTCTTCTCTCTTATAATTTCTTAACTTTAAAATTGATGCCAACGACTTCGTTCGTAAGAACAAATTACTCTACCTCCTCTAGCTTAATTTGGGGCACCTAACCAATCAAATACTTGTAAACCTCCTCCGAGTCGTTGTGTTATTTTAAAATGGAAATCTAAGCCTATGGCAGTTTTCTACTAAAATATCTTTACGTGCAAAGCGAAAAAGAGACGAGTCAAAACAATGTCCCGCACAACGTTGGCATGAGCTCTGGCAATACAGAAATTCTTCTCTCCGCTCGAACTTCTCCGCTTTGGTAGCAACCGCACCTCTCTAGGGCCGCGGTTACGCTTGGCCACAATACCTGCCGCGCAGCGGCATCGGCATCGCGGTTCCGGCGGCGGCGCGGCGTTGCATTATGAATGTTGAGACGCATTAGCATAAGTAAACAACACCACGTTATGTCACGCCGCGCACGCCGCGCCGCCGCAGACTAAACACAAAACCTATGACTGCGAGTTACTTAGAAACAGAAGAGTATTTCTTTTAAAAGTACAATGTTAATTGTCTATCTTCGTCAAGAAATTTAAAGTACATATTTAAGTGATCACAAAAGGATAATGCCTGTGCACCTGACAATGACCCCGGCGCCGGGCGCAGCCTTGGTGGCCAGGGCAGCAGCGAGGACGCGCCGATTAGAACCGGTATTAGATCATGTTACGCCCTCCTACGTCACGATCGTTCTCCAATTCAAGCACGTACAAATTGATCACAAACAACACGCACGTGCTAAAAAAAACCCGTCTCTTTACTTTATTTCTTACCAAGACGTAACCGATGCAAGATGCGTGACTCACGCGGACGTGGCTCACTCTGAGACAAAACCTCAATACGAGTTGAAGGCTCGGCCGTCATCAATATTGAATTTGTGGGAGCAACCACCAAGTCTAGAGCCTTGAACGTAGCTATTGGAGTGGAACAACAAAAGCCGTTGTTAAAAATGTATTTCGTTGCACGGCGCGCGGCGGCGGCGGCGGCGGCGGGCGCGGGGCGCAGACAATGACCACTTTAGACGCTTCTGGGAATGCATTCCAGAGCGGCCCTGACTACGTAACTAGGCTCGAAAGAGGTGTTGAATTGTGCATGGAGTCTGACTCCAGCGGCCTGCAGGTGTTCAGTAAAACTGATTAGCTGATT
>CAUJAO010000241.1:0-47657 GCA_963082485.1 Eudonia mercurella
TGAGAGTTTGGCCATTACATGACAAGTGAAAATTCTTATCGATGAAGAATCGTATGGAAGCAGTAATAAGAGTGTGTTGTTTTATCAATTTCTTTCATACTCCATACAGGGTTATTTTTTTTTTAAATATAAGAAGGAGGCAGACGAGCAGTCGGGTCACCTGATGGAGAGTAATCACCGCCGCCCATGGACACCCGCAAAACCAGAGGAATCGCAGACGCGTTGCCGGCCTTTGACTTGTTGAACAAAATACGAAACCTATGAAAATTTAATTTGAATTTAGAACATTAACAATAGGATTTGAAAACCTTATATTAAACGACATTTGACATATATTCCTAAATATACACATTTTTCTGATAATCCTTACAAAACATAAACTTGCAAGGTGTTTCGATTTTTCTGATGAGAAGTGTATTACATCATCATCATCATAACTTTAATCTACCTACCTACTGTCTTATTTACTTTGTTGTTGATAGGTGTTTTAATAAAAAAATTACAAAA
Source organism: Eudonia mercurella (assembly GCA_963082485.1). NCBI lineage: Eukaryota > Metazoa > Arthropoda > Insecta > Lepidoptera > Crambidae > Eudonia > Eudonia mercurella. Next base: position 508 of record CAUJAO010000241.1, read on the forward strand.
TTTGATTTTGAAATTGAAATTTGTATTTAGTTTGGTACCTACGTAATAAGATAAGAAGCTCTATTTTCTCCTATGGAATGGATTACACAATTTTTTAAACCTATTTCAAATTCAAAATCTTTATTGCCTGTCACATCACATGGTATGGACATGAGGATGGTATGGACCTTATGATAGATACCACACTGTATAGCGGTAAGTTGACAATATTACAATTAAGTAATTACCTAAGTACATTGCCATTTTGACGCCCTGTAAGGCGTTGCATTTCATTCTACTGCTGTGCTCAGCAAAGGGCTTCCAAATCCCCCAAACATAATAAATTATCAAAATCATATCATATTCATTGTTATTTTAAAATTTTTATATCATATTTTCGCTCGCATATTTATGTCGATCAGCTCAAATAATTTTATATACTACTAGCTGACCCGGCAAACGTCGTTTTGCCATAAAAAATTTAAAAAAATTTAGGGGTGGACTACCCCTAACATTTAGGGGGATGAAAAATAGATGTTGGCCGATTTTCATAGATACCGGATGACCCGGCAAACGTTGTTTTGCCATAAAAAATTTAAAAAAAATTTAGGGGTGGACTACCCCTAACATTTAGGGGGATGAAAAATAGATGTTGGCCGATTCTCATAGATACCGGATAAGCACAAAAAATTTCATCAAAATCGGTCAAGCCGTTTCGGAGGAGTATAGCAACGAAAACTGTGACGCGAGAATTTTATATATTAGAAAAAGGTAGGTCAGTACACTACCTAGGAACTCTTTTGTTATACATATTATGTAACTGCGTGGAATTAAAAATTGATTCTGTTCTTTATCTTAAATTTTTATAGGTATTATATGACATATTTTTGTATGCATTCCTATTTATATAGATTGGTAAAACTTTTTTATAACACAATCGCAAATTTTTGTCAACAAATCCATGCAAACTTTTGTTATTGATAAAAAAAATACCTTTATATTTGCGTATTATTAAAAATAATACAATTCTATTCCATCGTATCTAGGTTTTGTAACAAGTTGCATTATTGGATCCACACTTCGGCGAACGTTCTAAAACTTTCGCCTCCCTGCACCGGGGGCACCGGGCGCAGCGCAGGGCAGATATCGACCCGCGCAGCCCCCCTAATGTAGGTCGTTCACCCCGGTCTAGAACCTTCGCGAACTCTCTGGAAGCTGATGGAGGCCGGACGTGACGTAGATGCAATGGATGCTGGCGCAGGGCAGAGGCATCGCCCCGCGCAGACCCGCTAATGTAGGTCGCCCGCCCAGTCTATAACCTTATACAACATATAGCTGATGGAGGCTGGACGTAACGTAGATGCAATGGATGCTCCTATTGATTTTCTCTTACTATAGGTACTCAAATAATTTTCTGTACAACCGTAGGTACCCATATTACAAATCTGCTTTAATGTTTTGTTTATTATTTTATAAGGATCATTTAATGCGTGAGGAGCTCGATGGCGCAGTGGTTAACGCGCCCGGTCTGCGAGTACTGTGGTTAAGCAACATTCGCAAAGGCCGGTCATTGGATGGGTGACCAAAAATTTATCATCTCGAGCTCCTCCGTGCTTCGGAAGGTACGTTAAGCCGTTGGTCCCGGTTGCATTAGCAGTCGTTAACAACCACCAATCCGCACTGGGCCCGCGTGGTGGTTTATGGCCCGTTCTCCCTAGCCATCCATAGAGAAGGCTCGAGCCCCAGCAGTGGGGACATAAATGAGCTGATGATGACGATGATGATGAATGCGTTAGTTTAGTACCTACTTACTAAAGTACTACTAACTCGAGATGAAACGTAGCTATTTTAAAAACGGCTTCTTGGCGGAAAAGTGAAGAGTCATGTCTGCGGTTTTGTTTTATTTTCAAAAATTTGTGATAGGTCGAATATTAATGTGAAATAATGGTGGATTATTAACCGTAAAGTATTCATGAGTAGGAAGGGTGGGCAAGACGGATATCATTGTGTTTATGAGCTTATAATTTTAACAAATATGCAAATACGGAGATTTCCAAGTAAAAAACGATAAAGTAAATAATCAGCCTTTATTATAGAAAGTTATAACAATCAGTCTTTAATAATTTTCATTATAACAGCAAAAACCATAAAAATTAGAAATATCCATTTTGCCCGCACTAGGGTGGGCAAAACGAATTCTTTGGGTGGGCAAATTGGACATACCCTTTTAATAATTATAAAAGAAACATTTAACTTCTAAAAACGTAAACACAGATAAACTTTATCATAATAAACAAAAATGTCAGGATTAGTTCTTCGAAAATGTCTAAACCAATCCTTACCAGCTACATTGTTTTTAAATTTTTCCGGATCGTTACGACCTTGGGTATTTCAAGAAACGAGCCTATTCCTTCCTTAAAGGCCGGCAACGCGTCTGCGATTCCTCTGGTTTTGCGGGTGTCCACGGGCGGCGGTGATTACTCTCCATCAGGTGACCCGCCTGCTCGTTTGCCTCCTTCTTATATAAAAAAAAAATGCGTTTTTCTTCCCCTTAGCTTGAGCAAACTGTCCAGCTAATTCCAAAAATTCATTTCTAGTAAATCCATAAAATAAAACATCTACTTTTTTAATGTGCTTAGCTAGTTCCATTTCTTCTTCAACTGTAAAAATTGTTGTATAGTGTCCTAATCCTTTTTCTGTAGAATTCTAGATTTTAAATGTCGATGCAGAGTTCCATACGGGTATACCATATCTTTCGGAAGCTTTTTTATCGATGTTTTTGAAGCTTCGTCCATCGCTTTTTCAAGTTGATCAGAGCTCGAAGAGCTTCTATTTGTTTTCCTAATATATTTATACACCATCTGAAATGAAAAGAAACTATAATTAAATTAAATAAGTGCTATATTTTTATCTGAGAAAAAGGCGGGCAAAACGGACACCGGGCAAGATGGACTTATCCATTTTGCCCGGTACTCGACTTGCTGCACATATTCACTTATTAAATCAAAAATTACCAACAGAAAGTAATTAAACGTGATTAAATGTAGAACTATGATAGGTAATCATCAGCCATACACAATGAAAAAGGAACAGTTTAAGCGCAATAAAGAAATATAACACTTTACGTACCTTAGACACATCAATGTTTTTTCGATGAAAATGAACGGAGCGTCTCCTAGGCGTGCACTTCGCGTTGAGTCCCGCGCCGCACTTAGTAACGAACTAAGATCGACGCGCGGGAGTGCAGGGTACGTTCGGAATCTTCGCCCGGTCTTTAGTTTTTAAATTATTCACGTTATTCATCTTGCCCACCCTATCCATCATGCCCCCCTTCCCCTATGCATCAGTGTTGGCAAATGAAACAAAACATTGCAACGTCACTTTTCAAATTCTCTCAAGAAGTCCGCCCGAGGACTAAAGCCCCACATCTTTACTGAGATACTCATTTTTAATATCATTCATCATCATCAATCGTCATATAGGAAGGAGAAGGAGACCAGTTTGGTCTATATAATATAATACTAATGAAATTAAGAAACTAATGACATGGCAGCATGGTCTATGACCTTAGCCGGTTCCTCAGGGAACGAACTACACTTAATTTTTTTTTATTAAAAACATAATTATAAGTAGCAGCGTTGCCGTTTCGGGTATTTTTACCCGATTTCGGGTAATTTAGGCTTTGAGCGGGTAGTCTCCGGGTAACGTTTACTGCCGGGTAATTTTATTTTGGGTATTTTTGCGACTACATACTAGATATGTGCGCCGATCGGCGTGGCGCACGCCGCCGGCCATTTTAGTCACGCCGACGCCGCCGATTTTTTTTCCGGCGTCATCGGCGTCTATAGTTTAAATAAAGCACTCTATCTTAAACAATTACTTACTTAGTATTTTTTATTTACAAAATTAGTAATTTTTTAGATCGCTATTTGGCAACACTGGTTGACGCTATTTTTTTCGACGCCATTTGCATTTCTTTGTCACTTGTCAGTCTACGCTGCGCAATACAACTGAGAATTGGATATTTTCGTTCTTTTCTGCTTTTAAATAATAAACTGTGAGAAAATGACAGACAACTTAGATCGGAATTCGATACAGAAGATCAAAATAAAACATTTTTCCGTAAAAACACTCTATTCGTCCTCGAAAAACAGTCACAGTTGGAAGTATTTTGGTACATTACTTATTGAAAAAGATGGCAAGAAGAGGTCCGTCTTACCAGACAATGTATTCTGCTCCCAGTGCATTTCAGAGGCCCAAGAAAAAAATGAAGACGATCCTATGGGATGGTAAGATAACTTGTTTTTATTGTGTAGCTCTCAGAAAATAAATTAATTTTGAGGTTAGTTTGTGTGCGTTTTGTTTGCAGTCTGCATTTTGTAATAAGCTGGCAATTGGCATGGCTGGCATGCTATGAGTTGGGTGGTGTTGCCTATCGGTTTTTTTTGCCACAGTCAATCATTGTAGTCTTATCAGTAAAGGGCTTATGGTGATGTCAATAAATTTTTTACCTACCTTACTTGCTTACATAGAATCTTTGTTTTTTCGTTTAATACCTAATTTAACCATTTTATTTCAACTAATACACCTGTTTTGCTTATCGCTTTTTTAATTTTTATTTCAGCTGTAAAATAAAATCTTACAGTGCAAAAGTAAGCACAGGAAATCTTTCTCGTCATCTAAGGGATGACCATAATTTAAAAGAACCCGAAAAAGCTTGTGGAAGTAGTCAAAGAATAATACATTTTTTGACAAAACTCGTCCTCAAAAGTCAGATACCAGCCAATCGATGGATTCAAATAAAAAATGGCTTTTTGCGCGAGATCTGACTTTGTGGATATGTAGATCATTACTGCCATTTGATATGGTATCTGATCAGGCAATGATTGACTTTTTCTTAAAGTATAATGTGATTCTTAAAAAAGAAGATTTGCCTAGCCGCACTACTATTTCCAGGACAGCTTTAGAAGACGTATACGATAGTATGAAGGCGCACATTAAAGATTTGATAAAAAACACTAGTCCTCGATGTGTAACGTTAACGACGGACTTGTGGAGCGATGCTTTCCAAAGAAATAATTATATAACGCTGACATTACATTTTCTAAGTTCTTTCCTTGATTTTGAAAGTGTGACTCTGGCTACTCAAATTATAGAAGGAAAAAAGACAGGAGAAAAAATTAAAGAACATATACAAGAGTTACTAATTGAATACGAACTTGAAGAGAAGAAAACGGTCATGGTAACTGATTGTGGTTCGAATGTTAAAAGAGCAGTGTCATTATTGGATAATATGGACTCACATTTTTGCCTTGGTCACGGTCTACATAACCTTGTAGTACAGGATGGCGTAAAAAGTACACCAGAAATAAACAATATCGTTACAAAGTGCAAGAAAATTGTGAAAAGTCTTAGGTACAAACTTCCTGAACTTAAAAAAGATGCAGATGAAGAACAGAGACGCTTATTGACTGATATTGACGAAGCTGGAGATGTAGTTGATTTAGACGAGATCATCCCTGTCAATGAAGAATCTGAGGAACCTGATGAATATACAAATACCTTTTCTGTAACTTCAATAAAAACGGCTACTCCAACTCGATGGCATAGCATACTCGTGATGTTGGAAAGTTTATATAACAAATGCAACCGAAACCCTGTTCACAGACTCCTCGTCAGACTGAACAAATCTGATTTAAAAATTGATGACTCCGAGTGGAAACCACTGGGCGATTTAATAAAATTTTTGAAAAATTTTCGGGATGCCGTTAATATTATGAGTGCTTCAAACTCAGTCACAATCAATGTTGCACTGGTTTTTAGGTGCGAAGTGGAACAAGCATTGAAACAAACAGGGGACGACGAAGTTCTTGTAATGACCCGCATGAAGAGAAACATGCTGGCGAAATTAAATCACCGCTTTCCTATTGATAAATTGACAATTGCGGCAGCTCTTCTTGATTGCCGTTTCCAAGGAATGTCGGTAATTGACAAATACCTTGAGGAAAAAGGGGAAACGAGAGTTTCCTTTATGTCTGCATTTGTGACAGAACACGTCAGGGAATCTGATATTTTACAAGAAACGAAGGCGAATGAGCACAGTGAGATAGTTTCTTCCGCTCTAATCACTCAACCGTCCACATCATCTTCATCAAACTTTCTTTTGGCTTTGTCCCAGAAGTATACAACTGGTGCTGGTAGTAGTAACGATGATCCTATATTGGCCGAATGCTGGAAATATTTTAGTGGATGTGACCCCAAGGATATGCTCGATGGAAACATACTTCGTTATTGGAAGGAAAAGAAGAATAGTTATCCTTGGCTGTTTAACTGCGTTAGGGCGATAATGAGCGTTCCCGCCACGAGCACACCAAGCGAGCGTGTTTTTTCAGTCGCAGGATTAACCATTACGGCTAAAAGGTCACGGTTAAGTCCTACTTCAGTCGATAGAATCATATTTATACATGACAACTATGACATGTGCAAGAAACAAGTACAAAAGCTTAAATAATTTGCATATTATTTGTACTTGTTATTTATATTTTGCTTGTACTTCCTTATCTTATAATTCCTTGTTCTTTTTCTGTTTTTGATTGTCGCCATAAAGGTTTTTTTTGTTATTGATATTTAGATTTTATACAATTGTAATTGTATTGTGTGATCTCAAATAAACGTGCCATAATGATGTTGATTATATGGAAATAAATAAGAAATTTAATGGAGATTGAAGCGTATTTTACTCATTTTCACCATCCACGCCGATTACGCCGATGACGCCGCCGCCGCCGGCAAATTATATGCCAGACGCCGCCGCCCCGGTCAAATGAGCATCGGCGCACATGTCTACTACATACACGTTTACAAAATATGAATTTACTAAACTTATTTGACTGGGCTGTATGGGCTATGTTCCCTTTACCAACCTAATTAGAAATAAAAGTTTCTGTATCTTTTCTGTCATCTGTCACCAGACAGCTTCAGGCTAACGTGATATTGGCGGAATTGTGTTCGGCTGTAGACACATAACATGCCATAAATAAAAGAAGAAGAAGAAAATGCATGGAATCCATTCATTTTCATTCAATTGTTTTTAATAATGTTACCAATATAACTGAAAATTTAATATTTTCTAAAAAAAAAGGGTACTTAATATTTATTTTCATCAAAATTTTTTATATTAACAAAATCATACGTAAAAACTACATTAAAAAAATTTTCTTTTTCAGCTCACCTATCTGGAAGACAAAAATCGGTTGAAAATCAACAAGTACTAACCGTACTTTTATAAATAATAAAAAAAATCTACTAAACGGGACTTTTTCTTGAGTGACTAGCGGCAACACTGATAAGCAGATCGCTTGGCCGGTTGGTTTAATGCTCTAAGCTTGGCGGGAAAGTAAAGAGTCATGTCTGCGGTTTTGTTTTGTTTTCTAAAATTAGTGATAGGTCGAATATTAATGTGAAATAATGGTGGATTATTAACCGTTAAGTGTTTGTGAGTGTGCATGAGTGTTGGCAAATGAAACAAAAAGTGCAACGTCACTTTTCAAATTCTCTCAAGAAGTCCGCCCGGGGACTTAGTAAAGCCCCACATCTTTACTAAAAAACTCGAGGGGTTGGGGAGTATATCATTTCTCACATCTCATTTCTATTATCATTCATCATCATCATACAGAAAAGAAATATTTTTTATTTATGTATTACCTGTTAGAAATATTACTTTGACACTGGCTAAATGTGCTAATCGCACAAAGCCATCAACAAAAGGAAAAAAATAAGCAGATTCCAATAGATAAAACTCTTAGAGCATTAAACCAACTGGAGACGCCACTGTCAGGCGTTCCCCTCTGCCAACAGAGTATGACCGCCGATCATACTCGTTATATAAAACTAGTTCCAGCGTGTTCCAGCGTCATTCGCAAATCACGGTGCACGCGATAAGACCTGAGCAAAAAATGCCAAATTGCAGCGTGTTTTCACGTAAAAAGCGATCAGAAACGTCGATTGTACAAAAGGATAACGTTACTTTTCATCTGTAACTATTATTTTGTCTTAATATTATTGAATAATGTACTAAATTTGCAAAAAACTGAAAAAATATTGTTAATCAAAAAGTGTTGCCACTAAAACGTCAAGTTGCAACTTTGCGTAACTTTAAAGTTGAATGAGCCAACATTGAATTACAATTTATATTTCACGTTCTATAAAGTTAAAACTGCATTTTTACTATAAATGCTTATTTAATTAATGATAGATCACTACTTATAAATTGTAACTTATTTTGTTTTTCCAGATTTTTTTTCAACTTAATTGCATTAAAAATTCTCAATACTAGGAAACTGTATGTTTATGATCGGTCTACTTCATTAATAAATTATATTTACGTCCCGTCACTTATCCCGAAAATAGGAAATTTTAATTTAATTACATTGTCCACACTGCAACAAAGTTAGAGCTGCGACAGTACAAAAACAAAATATTGATATCGACTTCATCATAATGTTTTTTCTGGCTATTAAAGGATAATAATAATATAGATAAATAAATTTAAAAAAAAACAAATTATTAGAGATCGAAACATAATTATCTCCATTTGGAGAAAAGGTAGTGGAATATAAAGCGGGCTTCGTAGTATTTTCTACTAAAAAATTAAACGCAGTACATGCATAAAGGGTTTATGTGGGGAGCCAAATGACAAAAGTTTAACATACCAAAAAAGTCGTGGTGGCCTATTGTATGCATCAAAAGAAGTTATTGATTTATGTCTCCTTTGTGAATTAAAGATCCGCTTAACTGATGACAAAAAAATAAAAATAAAAAACCTATTAAATTAATACAACATTATAAGCATCAAAATAATAGTTAATTTCTGACAGAAATAACAACACCTACACCATAGAATTTACTTAAAACTATAAGATTACGTTTTTTATTCCAATTTTTTTTTAAACTATATGAATAGCTTTGATGCATTAAAGAACTTTGCATCATTCAAAGATTTAACCTCAGAAAGCAGTTTAAACCTTGACAGCATTAGGTATATTTCGCTGTTCGTTTGTATGATATCATTCTGGAATTCGGTACATACCTGTATATTGATATGTTTGTTTTAATTTTAGTCTCTTGCTTTTAAATTCAGCCTTATTTGGAAACTTATATAGAAATAAAAAAAATCTCTCGAATAATTGCATTTGGAAATCTGAAAAATTAAGACCCTACGTTATCTACAAAAAAGAATTGATCTGCTTTATGGAACCATGAAAGTACTATACATGTTGTTAAATTTTTCGGTTCCTCTTGTTTGAGAGTCGGTTAGATAGGTAGCAAACTATTTTTCCATAATGAAAGAATAAGATTGCAGCTTTTCTTAAAAACAACAATTCTCCTTGGAATGGAATAAAATTATGTAGGTATATTTTGCAGATTTTGACTTATCCTAATTAATAACTGTCGATTTTAACAATAAAGAAAAGCAAAGAGTATACCTTAATTAATCATACTGAAGAGCCTGATTTAAACAAAAAAATCACATTAATATTCATCATCATCATCATCATCTCAGCCAAAAGGCGTCCACTGCTGGACAAAGGCCTCCCCCAAGGATCTCCAATACGACCGGTTTTGTGCAGCCCGCATCCAGCGGCTTCCCGCGACCTTTACCAGATCGTCGGTATACCTTGTTGGAGGCCTGCTGACACTGCGCTTTCCGGTACGCGGTCACCACTCGAGGACTGTTCCGCCCCAGCGGCCATCAGTCCTGCGAGCGATGTGGGGCACTTGAGCTTAGCAACTTTTCGGGCTATGTCATTATTATTGGTATCGACAAATTAAATCGATAGTGTCAAGCACTATCGACGTTTACATAAAGTCGCCATCAGACTCGTGCACGGACAGGTTATCCCTGTGTGTGAATTTATTAGTGTGCGTCTAGTTTATGCTAGTGTTTAATAATTTAGTCGTTTGCGTGCGTAGCGACGTCTTTGAAAAATGCATCAGTGTGAAACTGTATTTGTGTGCATTACCTCGTCCCCCGCAGAAAATGACAGACTTTTTTTCATAGAAATTAGTGCGCATGGCGTCTCCAGTTGGTTTAATGCTCTAAGATAAAACTCTAATAGAGGACTTCTTGGCGGGAAAGTGAAGAGTCATGTCTGCGGTTTTGTTTTATTTTCTAAAATTTGTGTTATGTCGAATATTAATGTGAAATAATGGTGGATTATTAACCGTTAAGTGTTCGTGAGTGTGCATGAGTGTTGGCAAATGAAACAAAACAGTGCAACGTCACTTTTCAAATTCTCTCAAGAAGTCTGCCTGAGGACTTAGTAAAGCCCCACATCTTTACTGAGATACTCGAGGGGTTGGGTGGTATATCATTTCTCATTTCTATTATCATTCATTATCATCAAACAGAAAAGAAATATTGCTAATTTATGTATTACTTGTTAGAAAAATTACTTTGACACTGGCTAAATGTGCTAATCGCACAAAGCCATCAACAAAATGAAAAAAAAAAAAAAAAAAACTCTAATAAAACTAAACTATCGGCTCTTGGCGGGAAAGTGAAGAGTCATGTCTGCGGTTTTGTTTTATTTTCTAAAATTTGTGTTATGTCGAATATTAATGTGAAATAATGGTGAATTATTAACCGTTAAGTGTTCGTGAGTGTGCATGAGTGTTGGCAAATGAAACAAAACAGTGCAACGTCACTTTTCAAATTCTCTCAAGAAGTCCGCCCAAGGACTTAGTAAAGCCCCACATCTTTACTGAGATACTCGAGGGGTTGGGTGGTATATCATTCTCATTTCTATTATCATTCATCATCATCATACAGAAAAGAAATATTGTTTATATATGTATTACTTGTTAGAAAAATTACTTTGACACTGGCTAAATGTGCTAATCGCACAAAGCCATCAACAAAATGAAAAAAAAAAAAAAACTAAACTATCAAAACAAATTTGAGGACTTCTTGGCGGGAAAGTGAAGAGTCATGTCTGTGATTTTGTTTTATTTTCTAAAATTTGTGTTAAGTGAATATTAATGTGAAATAATGGTGGATTATTAACCGTTAAGTGTTCGTGAGTGTGCATGAGTGTTGGCAAATGAAACAAAACAGTGCAACGTCACTATTCAAATTCTCCCAAGAAGTCCGCTTGAGGACTTAGTAAAGCCCCACATCTTTACTGAGATACTCGAGGGGGTGGGGGGTATATCATTTCTCATTTCCATTATCATTCATCATCATCTTTAGGATTATAATACTAATGAAATTAAGAAACTAATGACATGGCAGCATGGTCTATGACCTTAGCCGGTTCCTCAGAGAACGAACTACTAAAAAAAAAAAAAAAAAAATCAAAACAAATTTTTATCCACATTAATCTTACACCACTTGAACGTCCCAAGCCGCGAACTGTCAATGCACAGAAACGTCCCAGCGCAAGTGTGTGATCTCGCGCCAGAAATAGCTCGATAACTCTTCCGATAAAAACATTCGACGAAAGAAAAATATACAAGCTAGATCAAAACTAAAAATACCATTGTGTTGCCTAATATATACCTCAAATAATTAATTAAAAGTATATGCTTTAAAACCAGATGTAAATACTCAAAATAAATGGAGAACTTAGGACACTAGACATTTTATCCTACAATTTTAACAAATTCCTACATCCTACAAATTTAACATTTGTTTAACTATGGTGCAAATAAAACTATGATGTTTTTACATCACTGAAACGGGCAAATCTTTAGGAAAATTTTGATATATTACACTATTACATTTAAGTAATGAGAAAAGAGTACTTACGACATAATTACGGACAATCTTCTCAGTAACGCACACACTCTAGCACCGAAACTTCAAACTAATGTTGAAACATAGAGTATAAAGAATTGTACTGTTTTAAAGTTGGAACGCCATCTACATTTTATTCCCTGTCATAAATACTAGAGACACAGACAAAAATGTGCTCTAAATTAACGAAATAAAGCAGTTTTTCGTCACTCCCCATAGAGGACACTTTAGTGTCCCCGGACGTAAGATGGAAAAAAATTTTTGTACACTCAAGTGTCTAGGGACGTTCAAGTGGATAAGGGACTTCTTGGCGGGAAAGTGAAGAGTCATGTCTGCGGTTTTGTTTTATTTTCTAAAATTTGTGTTATGTCGAATATTAATGTGAAGTAATGGTGGATTATTAACCGTTAAGTGTTCGTGAGTGTGCATGATTGTTGGCAAATGAAACAAAACAGTGCAACGTCACTTTTCAAATTCTCTCAAGAAGTCCGCCCGAGGACTTAGTAAAGCTCCACATCTTTACTAAAATACTCGAGGGGTTGGGGGGTATATCATTTCTCACTTCTCATTTCTATTATCATTCATCATCATCATACAAGATGGAAATATTGTTTATTTATTTATAACTTGTAAGAAAAATTACTTTGACACTGGCTAAATGTGCTAACCCACAGAACACATATACGGAGAAGAATGTCAACTTCATACATAATATAAGGCGACAAATTCTGACACTAGCGCCATCTCTGGTAATCCCCAACGAAGTAGTATGGCGGGAAAAATTTAAATTTGTGGCGGGAATCAGAAACTTTTCAAAAGTAGGTGTACCTACCCAAACCATTACTTCAAAGTTTCAACGTTTCTTCCTTACTATTCTTCCATTTGAAGTTTTATGAGAGAAGTTTCTCATGAAACTACTTCATCGGAAGAATAGTACATGGAAGAAACGTTTGAAACTAGTAAAAAACATTACATTAATAAATAAAACAATGGCAAATAGATTTTATTTATGTTTTATTATGTCCATTTTTTTTCTTAACAATACTGTCGATGTCTCTTCCTTGTACTGGCGATTTTTCAAAGTACAAAATCTTCTAATACATATATAAAAAATATTGTTAACAATAAATTCTATATTCTCATTGTAATGACAATTTATGAATGCAAAATTAACGTTTTTATAAAGTATCTCGATAATTGTTTTTTTTATTTCGACCGTGTGGCTTCTTGTGCGCAATAAATCGTTTATAATTGTCGCACAAGATTCCACACAGTTTACAAATTCGTTTGATGCATATATAAGCGATTTTTTAAAATCATTGTATTCTTTGAATTGCATGAAATTAAATAATTCACAATTAATATCCTGCTTTTTTAAAAATGTATCACATTTTTGACAATTATCTTTTTTTCTCTTTAATAAATACCCACACACATACGCACAAGCCTGCAATTCTGCAGATTCAGTAGATGAAGGTTCCGCGAAACTTACATCTACTGAATCTGTTATCAAGCAAAGGGATGCTTCTAAATCTTTTTGTTCTGTTTGTTTGGCATCATCGGCAGTGCGAATGAGTGTGGGTGTAAATATTTTCTTAAAATTTTTAATCATGTTGTCATTTTCGTCATGCTCACAATTACCACTGGACAAATGGGCAAGGTTGGACATGATTGCTGTTTTTAGAGCAGCTATAAATTGTCCAACAGTTGGATTGTTGTTTGCTCCGCAATTTCCTCTTATTGTTCCAAACAAATTTTCAATGGGATCTTGCTGCAGGCGACGTGTCGACAAAGTTTTTATGTTACTATGTTTACGACATAAATTTCTCCACAACCGCTCTACTGCATTCAATGACCATATCCAACCTTGCTGTGATGGTGGGGTTTGGGAACAGCCCACAAATTCCATATCAGAAAAGAACATTCTCATGGAAATAAAAAACTTTAAATGGGGTGATTTTTTTGACAAATTTGTAGCATAAGGTTTTCCTCTTCGTAAGTCTGGACTCTCGCTGTTCATGCAATCGAACAACTTATCCATGTTGGATACAAGGTTTGCTGTGGTTGTAGCGTCTGATGGCAATTCCCCTGAAATTAACCAGTAATGAGAGTCGGAAATGTAAAAAAATGCAGTCGGTAAATTAAGGTTGTGGAAAGTTGCCTTAACATGGCATAGTAAGTGCAGAAATCCTCAGTAGGTGAGGATTCCGGGGGAAGCGCTTCAACCGTCCGTCTGTCGGCCTTATTATCAATTAACATCAGTGAGATGAAGGCCAAGTGCTTACCGTAAGATATGTAAATAAAAAATATATTTTGGTATTATTTACCTGCCGCTATTTTGGCGAACATCCCCGATGCAACAGAGTGGCTTAAAACTTGTGCAGCCAACTTTACTTTCATCTTTTCTTTGGTGTTAGGGTTTAAATGTTCTTTGCGAAGAGCAGGTGCAAAAACGAAATTTTTGTTTTGATTATCTAAATCATAAAAGTCTTTTATGTGACTCCATTTTGCCAAACCTGTAAAAGAGGAATTTTGAAATGATTATTGCTTTCTAAATCAATTCAATATGTATGTTTGCATAAGTATTGATAAATTACCTTGTCCTGTTTGGGTGTTTGACATTATATCAGTACTGCACTTAACATTGTATTTTATAAAAAGATTTCTAAAACTCTTGAGTAAGTGTGGTGGGTCAAACATAGTAACTACTTCATTATTTACTATTAAAAAATATGGCTTCTCTTTACTTGCACCCAGAATTGCTAATGCCCTTCTGTTGACTGCAGCCATATCACATACTGTAGCTGATATACATAGGCCAATTTTGAAACAAGCATGTAGAACCTGCAAATAAAATTTTTTAGATTTTGTTAACACACACTTTTAATAAATGAAACAGAAACAGAAAATCAAATCTTTCTAAAGCTGTAAGTGTGTATCTGATCTTGTATGTAATGTATGTAAGTATGTAATGCACACTGCATGTGCCTCTGAGCTTGTAGAGAATCTTCGTGCTCCACCAATAAGCAGCTTACAGCCCGGTATCTACCATAGTATTTTCAATCGCAGAGGCGATGTGTTTATAACGCACCGCTTGGCTCAGTTTTGGTAGATACCTGGCTTGCGCCAATGTACTCTTGATGCAGTATGATATATTACATGCTAAATATTTGAGGTGTTTTGGTGAATGGAAAAGGCATAATCACTTGCAGAATCAGATGTTTAACAGACTGTGTGGTTCGGTCCTGCTTATTAACATACTAACATAATTATATATGTTTAAATTTGAGCAAGTAATAGTATATAGTTACCTCTTTTATAAGGACTGCCAATCTGTCTGCAGTAACATAGGAACTAGACAAATAAAAAGCAATAGGCTGTTTTTCTTTTTTTCGTATACCAGCCACCATGAATACTAGTGCATGAGTTGCTTCTTGTTGAGTCCGTCCATGCTGAGGCCCATGGTCCTGGTATCCTTCTATTAGGTCTAATTTTGGTTTGTATTCCAAGTGTTTTTTTAACGACATCTCATCAAACATCATTATAAATTCATTATCAGAAGACTGTAAACTTTTAACATGTTCTTCTAATGCACTGAGAAGTTTTTGGTTTATACCAACAGACAAGTCAAACTGACTTAGCAACGATTTTAGAGTTGCTGGGGTTGGTAAACACCACATTCTCCTTAAAAGTCTATAACACATAGGAGACCTTTTGTAAAGCCGTAATGCAATTAACTTTTCATCTAAAGTCCATCTTCGCCCTTTCCTTTGCTTTTTAACGTTTTTCAACTGCGATTGCAAAAGTATTGCAAATGACGGAGTTAACCTTTTCACCAGTTTTTGGAAAGAATCGTTTTCATAAAGGATGTTAAAACTATCAAGTTTATTTCTTTTTTTGATAGTGTGCCGCAACTTCCAAATTCTTTTCATATACAGTCTACACCTTTTCAATAACTCTGCTTCTCTCTTTGATTTTGCTGGATTACTGGCACTGATAGGCTGAAACAAAAATAGATAGATATACTTTTTAATGCTCACATCACATGCACACAAGAGAAAGTTTAGAGAGGGGATCTTAAAGTATGGCGGGTAAAGGCGATCACATATTACGGCTTTACTACTACTGGCCTCAGGGGGGTGTCACACCGCAGTTTAGGTACGTTCGGCCGGCGCGCCTCCCGGTCAGGCGCATGACAATAGGTTGTAACCTATTATAATATGTAAAGGTACCTTGGCAACTGGTTGAGCTTCTATCACTTCATGCTTTGATGTTGATGGAACAGGTTCTATGGGGTTCTGTGATGGATTGGGTACTTCCTGAAAAACAATATTTTTTATCAAACATTAACTGCAGTTCATTGTTAGGGGTTAAAGACGAGGTAGTCTAGTTAGGGCACCCATCCGAATAGCACCTGCGCGAATAGCACCTGGCCTAGTCCACTTAGAGCACCCATCAATATTTTTGGCAGGTGCTCTTCGTGTATACAAATTTAGTTTTACATTTTTGTCCACTTAGAGCACCCACAACTTATATGGATATATTTGTTTGACAGGACGTTATTAAATGAAAGATATATTGCTACCGATTTGGCTAGTTCACAGACAAAAGGTCAGCATAAAAGAATTCCATTGTTATAAATTATAATGTGTAAATAGATACCTTGGCAACTGGTACAACATTTGTGATGTCCATGAGTATGCGTGACGGCCCTGGTTGAGCATCTATGACGTCATGCTTTAATGATGATGGACCTGACATAGGTTCTATGGGATGCTGTATTGGACCTAGTACTTCCTGAAAAACAATATTATTTTATCAAACATTAAATTTAAAAAGACATTAAATTTCCCGTGTGGTGCCTGGGATAAAGAATAGCACCACTCCATCTCTTCCCGTGGGTGTTGACTAAATGCTGTTTTTGCACATCAGGGCAATTTTTTTTATTTTTGTCTCGAACTTGATTTGTTTCATAGATGCATAGATAAATATTTTCTTTTTTCAAGTTTACTTTTTTTCCATAATATCTCAGTATTGTATAATAGATTGCTCATGTGAAGTGATACAAACTTACTCAATAAAAATGATTAATACTTAATTACCTCTACACATTCAACATCAGGAACAGCATGTCGATTTAGCTTCTTCTTGGCATAATCAGTAAAGGAAGATTCCTTAAAATGTTCACAGCATAACATTCTGTGTTCAGCATATAATTTTTTGTGAAAATCCACTGAATGGCACTCATTGTCAGGAAAACAAAACTTGGCCCATGATACACAACTAAAACAATAAAAATTATAAGATGTTAATAATAGTAATAGTAAAATCATTTATTTTTCTATTTAATATAAATACAAAATACATAAGGTAACAAGTTAGGTACAGAGGTTTACGGTTTATGACTCATGTTTGTTTTGTTATTTTATTATTAACAAATTTTTTAAAGGAATTTTTTCCATCCTCAGTCAACACCATATTATAGAAATAACAAAGTTGTCTATAGTACTGATAACTAGCTTCCGACCTAATCATATTGGCCTATGGGCAGGCCTTATCGCAAAGAATTTTTATCTGTCTCTGGGGAAAATGAACTACTAGCCCTCTTGAATCTGGTTGGGGCAAACATATCAATCAGATCCAAAAAGGAAATTAAATATTGACCTTGTCCTTAAAACTACCGCTCAAAATAAAAAGATTTTCTATTTGCTTCAGTGTTATCTAAAATTAGGGTTTAGTCTTAGTGTAAAATGTTGCAGTAACAAGGGCATCATCGCTTCAAGTCGTTGTTGTAGAAGTTGGCGATTAGTTTACATGACATTACTAAAAACAACATCATTTTCATATAAGAAGTATGGCATGTAGGGGTTATAGTTGGTGTCCGACTGGTGTTTAGTTTAGTTTAGTTAGGTGTTTTAATTTATTTATTATTGAAATTATGTAAAAGAAATCTAAGTAACTTCTATGTATAGTTGTGCGTATAGTTGTGCGTTCACCTTACCGTAACATGTTATTTAGTCCAGGGTTTGGGAATCTATACAATTTAATGCTAGAGTCTTCTTTCGGTGATCGTCCACATTTCAAACATTTTCGTCTAATGTTGTCTGCCATAATTACAATATTGACGAAAATAACAAAACCAAGAGTCAATGTCTCACAATATTTTACCACTAGCATGCACGACTTCAACGACCGCTAGCAACCACAGCTCGACACTATGGCGGAGGAGCAAAGGCTCAACTCAACGCAAATAATGTAAAAACTAATGGATAAATCGGAAACTGCAGCAGCAAAAAGTGTGTTGATTGTTTTAAACGAACGAGAATACCGCGCGCGACCGCACCGAACGCAAAACAAACTATAAAGAAATCAAAGTGTTGCTACTATACTATAAAAAGATCCTACTACACTGGAGCAAATATGTATTTATTATTGAAAATATAAATATTACAACCAACAACTAAGAATTTCCATCTGCCACGTACCTTTTCTAAGCTGAATTTGAATTATTTGATTGATTTTAGTGTAAAAAAATAAATATAAAACTGCTATTCAAAAAATCCATTGTATATAGCAACACAGAACAATCCCCAATAGGTATGTCGCCAAACGCCCATACAAAGTTGACTCCCCCTGTGCTAACCGCACGAAGCCATCAACTAAAGGAAAAAAAAAAAAAATCTTACATAAATTGATATCACAGTTCATCGCCTGTCAGTCTATACAATAATACAAAGTCTTGTTCTTGGTCTCCAACTTTTGACGTGTTTCTCAAAAACCTTTCGACAATGTCTGAAGAAGAAGTCGAGAAGTGGACCAGGGAGGCCAGCAACAAAGGTAAGCCTATCTACCAGCAATATACGGAACTGGCTTGCTTCTAATTATATATTTTTCGTTATTCTTATTATCAAGACCGCGATATAATTATTGCCACCTAGGTAATTAAAAGTTATGTTGTGTATTAAAAGTTAAAAGTTATGCTTATTCTTCTGTATAATTTTGATGTAGAATTGCAAATGTCACCGAGCTGCTCAAGCTTTGAGGTGTTGGACCCTCACGACCCTGTCATCAGCCGGTTAGCAACGCAGCTATTCAAACGCACCAATGATTATTTACAAGGAGAAATGTCTGCAGGACAGGTAACATGGCATTTCTAATTTCAATAGTACAGTCAGCAACACAAGTCTCTGTATTTTGTACTTTGTCAAAGCAAGTACCTAATGAATTGAACAGCCATGTGTCAACCTTTTATGGATGTTATTATGGCATGTACTCAAGTGTTCAGCAAATTTCCTTGTTGACTATACTTATCCAATTATAGTTTTTTAGTATCAGTATAATATTTCTATGGTTAAAAGGTACAATTTTACTAGAAGAAAATAGCTATATATCATCGGGGATCATTCAAAAAGCGTGTAAGTAGTATTTAGTAAATACCGCATAAGCGCCAAACACCTGATTCTTTTTAAAGAATGGAGAGGATGGACAACTTTTTATTTTATTTTTTATTTTATTTTATTTTATTAGGTACACAAAACAGAATTACAACAAAAACATGATAAACGATTTTGCAGTAAAATTGAAACATTGGTAAGTCATAATTCCACAAAGATGTGCACACAGCATTTTCATCAACAAATAAAACTATGCTAACTTAATTTAAGAGAATTAAAGATACATTATATAATAATAAAAAATTGTAATAATCATATGATACATAATTAAATATAATATAAATAAATATAAAATGCTATATAATTTACGTTAAACTAAAAAATTTAAATAAGTGGGATTTGAAGCTCATGAGTGAGGTATTGTGAATGTCAGGTACCCCGTCCGCGCCGCTTAATGTATTCAAGTCGCGGCACATTCTGAGCACAGGGTGCAACTGTGTATATAATTATTTACTTGGTGGTTTTACGTACCAATTAGAACTTGGCAATTGTTTTGGCTCCTATATGTAATAGTGAAGTTATGTCTGTCTGCGATTCCTCTGGTTTTGCTTCCTCTGGGTGTCCATGGGCGGCGGTGATTACTCTCAATCAGGTGACCCGCCTGTTCGTTTGCCACTTTCTTTTATAAAAAAAAACTATTTCTATAAAAACTATTTAAATCATAAGATAAAAGGACTTAAAAGTACACTGTTTTGCTTTATCCATATTTGAGAATGTTTGTGCGGAATCCACCAATGCTAATGTGCGGTTTTGAACTATCCCCGACGATATACCATTGTGATTGTGAATGCAAAATTAAAATAATTATAATGTTTTTATTGTTAATTATCTATACTCTATTACATTCCATACTAAAATGTTAATAAGTTGAGGCTATTGTCCTAAGTTCTAGTAGTGTCCTGTTTTCATTACCAACATAGTGGTGTATAAATTAATTCTGCGTGGCACAGGATCATTACACTCTGCTGGAGGAAATGAACAGTCTCACCATCACCAAGTATGCAGACCTCAAGAACATTGCTGTTAACCTGAACAAAACTCTTACGGAGTACAACGAGATGTGTAAGTTCTATATCATGCATTACAAAAGACTAACACCCGTTTGCACTAAACTTATGAATCGCCTAAGTCTTGACTTAACTATTACCCGGTCAAGTTAACTCGGCACCTGGCTCGAAATCTTGCTTACACTCTGGTGCCGGCTTGACTTGACCGCTTAGTGGTTAGGTAAAGACTTAGGCGATTTATAAGTTTAGTGCAAACGGGTGTAAGATTATTAAGAAAAATATCCATTGTAGCACGTAACGGATTTTGCTATAAACTGACAAAACATGATTTTCATTGCCATACTCATCTTTTGGCATAACTCTATAAAGCATAACTTCTTTACGCATAACGTCAGTGGGCGAAATTTTTATGGCATAACATTAAAAAGCATCATTTTTGTTTAGCATAATATTGACAAGATATAATAATGAACGACGCAGACGATCAGAAAAACAAGTTTTTTCGTCGATAACACTAAAAGCATGGTAATAATGTACCAAAACATACAAGGCCTGAATAATAAGACTGATTTCCTAGAACAGCTGCTATACGAAACTCAATTTGACTTAATATGCCTATCTGAAACATTTTTAACTGAAACAAAACTATGTAACCTGCATATAAACGGATATACTATGGCAACCTACTTCTGCAGACAACAACACACAAGAGGAGGAGTCGGGATACTGATAAAAGAAAACATAGAATATATAGAACGAAGAGACATATGTGACATGTCATTAGAATTTGTTATTGAATACTGTGGCTTAGAAGTTAAGGCTTTAAATTTACTGATTTTATGTATTTATTGGAATGATCGTGAAACGGACATTTTCTTAGATTCATTTAAAAAACTACTGAATAAACTTAAAAACGAACAACAAAAAAATATAATAATAGGCAGTGATTTTAATATAAATATGCAACAAAATACTAAACTATCCTCAGAATTTAAAAATCTTTTACTTTCACATAACTTCCTTCAACAAGTCAAGTCGCCAACTAGAATTTGTACTACGACGGCTACATGCATAGACCTGGTTTTTACAAATTTCAACCAGACGCAAACCTCTGTACATGATTTTGGCCTCTCTGATCATCATGGGGTAATAGTAGAAATCAACGCCGAACCTCTACAAAATAGTAAAAAACCATTAAAATTTAAAAAACGACTATTTACAGAAAAACAATTAAAAAATTTCAAATTAAAACTAAATAAAGTAAATTGGGAAAAAACTCTTACTGAAACAAAATGTATAAATAAAAATTATATAATTTTTAATAGTGTATTGCAGACTTTGATACAAACATATTTTCCAGAAAAAAACGTATCAACAAAATCTATGAAAAATAACCAAAAGCCATCATGGCTTACTGTTGGATTAAATATATCATGTAAACATAAACGAGCTCTGCGCATCTTATTGAACCATACAAATAATAACATCTTTAAAAAATACTATAAAAGATATAGGAAAATTTTAAAACAATCTATCATCATGTCTAAAAAAAAGGTATACATAAAACAAATGGCTAAATCAGAAAATAAAACTAAAACAATGTGGCACATAATTAAAACAAAAACAGGTAAACTTCCTAAGAAAAAACATAGAAATTTAATGTTGAAAAT
This sequence comes from Eudonia mercurella, assembly GCA_963082485.1. NCBI lineage: Eukaryota > Metazoa > Arthropoda > Insecta > Lepidoptera > Crambidae > Eudonia > Eudonia mercurella. The sequence goes on from CAUJAO010000241.1 coordinate 22,415, forward strand.
AAATGATACGGTCACAGAATCACCAATAAAAATTGTAAACACTTTTAACCACTTTTTTGCAACGGTTGGAGCAACAGAACCAGTCACAAAATCACAAAGTTTTATTGCTAGTAGTACCAGGAACAATCTTGTTTTAAATACTATGTACCTGCGACCAGTGGATGAAAGGGAAATAAAATTAATCTTAAATAACCTTAAAAATACACATAGCTTTGGAATAGACACACTCCCATCCACAATCCTAAAGAAGTGCAGTCAAGAATTTATTAAACCGCTAATCATTTTAATTAACCAATCTTTTAACGAAGGAATTTTCCCAGAGTTACTAAAAACAGCCATAATTAAGCCAATTTATAAAAAGGGATGCAAAACGGACCCGTCCAATTACAGGCCCATAGCGCTCCTATCATCAATTTCAAAAGTTTTCGAGCGGGCCATGGCAAACCGGCTGTACTCATTTTTAGATAAATTTAGAATCTTGGATGATAACCAATATGCATTTCGGAAAAATAGATCAACCAGTCTGGCGGTCTATAAATATATCCAGCAAGCATTAACATTTATTAATGAGAAAAAGTATGCTGTGGGTGTTTTACTAGACATGACCAAAGCCTACGATCGTGTAAAATATGAAATCCTTCTTCGAAAACTGTATGACTCTGGAGTACGAGGAATAGCATACAAATGGTTAGCTTCATATCTAAAAAACAGAACTCAATATGCTGAAATAGACTACCAAGATCCAAACACAAACGAAATAAAAAAAAATACGATCAGACGCCACAAAAATAAACAACTCGATCCCCCAGGGTAGTGTTTTGGGCTGCATCCTTTTTTTGGTTTATATCAATGATCTGCCAAAAAATATCGACGCACACTGTGTCCTCTTTGCTGATGATGTATCCCTACTGTTTAAATATGAGCACTTAACCGATTTTAAGGAAACGCTTAAGCAAAGTATAGCAAAAATAACAGATTGGTTATCAGACCACAATTTAATAGTGAATTATTCAAAAACTAAAATAATATAATTTATACCACATCAAAAAACACCGTTAAATGTTGAACTATCAATAAATAATTCTACTCTAGAAAAAGTTAATACTTGCACATTACTAGGCATAGAAATCGACTCGCACCTAACCTGGAAAATGCACATAGAGAAAGTTAAATCTAAACTCTCCAGATTTACTTATGCACTTTATCACCTCAAACTGAGTACCGATAAAAAAACTGCTTTAGCAGCTTATTATGCGTATGCACACGCATGGCTTACATACGGCCTCATATTATGGGGAAATAGTACGGACATAAATGATGTATTCATCTTACAAAAAAAGTGCATACGTATTCTAGTCAATATCGACAACATGGACTCATGCAGACCTCACTTTGCCCAACTAGGAATTTTGACCCTTACTTGTATGTACATCCTGGACATGTGCAAATTCGTTCGGAAAAATCAAGATTTATTTAAAAATAATAAAAAAAGCAGATATACACCAAGAACAAACAATAAAAATAAATTTGCGATACCTGGCAGTAGAATGGCAATGCATAGCTCGAGCCCTTATGTCTCAGCAATCAAAATATTTAATAATCTACCAAATGAGCTACGAGGCGAACAGAACACCAATAAATTTAACAAAAAATTAAAAGAATTGTTACTGATTAAAACATATTACAATTTATCTGAATTCTACAATGACAAATTATAAGTCCGCTACACGTTCATTCACAAATTTTTCCTACATCTATAATAATAATAATAATAATAATAATAATAATAATATATTAACATATACTAATAATACTTATTACTCAATTAATAATAATAATGAAATCATTTATTTATCTTATAACATTTCGTAGTAAAATTATTAACAATATTAACATACAATAATAATAATAATAACATTCTATAATAATAATATTAAAATACAATTCATAATAAAAATTCAAAATGCATTGTAAAAACATTGTAACATTATAAGCTTTGCTATACCCTAATGGGTGTCATGTCTGCACTACTTTGTTATACATAAAAACCACCTGTAACTTACTGTACATGAATGCAATAAACAACTTGAACTTGAAAACTTGAAAGCAATAATTTGATAAAAATAACTCTAAAATTTCGCACTGTATGATCAACTCCTCAAAGCACTTCTGCCCTTCGCCAGCCACCACCACGGCACGATCTTTCGCTCGCTCGGCGCGGGTGGCTCATTTGCACGAACACTACGAAAATACATTATGTGATTATTGAGCATCAGGTATGCCTTGTTAAATTATGCTTTTTAGGCATATTATGTAAAATAAAATTATAGCATACAAAATAATTGATAATAACTTATGGTAATGTGTGTCTTTCAACAATAATGTTAAGTTTGGCAGGCCATACTAAGATAAGATAACAAATCTTTTACAGACCAGCAACAAATCAAGCCGCTGCTGATGCAGATCGAGCAGATAGACGTGCAGGTGTCGCAGCTGGAGGTGTGCGCGTACCGGCTGGACAGCTATTCCAAGCAGCTGCGGGCGCGCTTCAAGGAGCTCGAGGACAAGTAGCCTTAACCACCTACTCATAAGGGTTAGATTACGCTGTCCCATACTAACTTCAAAGCTCTAATTCTTTCAAACCAATATGCTAATATTAATGTTACTTTAACCGGTCATTGTGGAGATCGTAGGGAAGGCCTTCAGTGGACGTCTATTGTCTGAGATGATGATGATGAATGGCATATGATAAAGGGAAATACATAGTGGTTGAAAATTGATAGAAAATATTTAAAAAAAACTTTCAAAATCAAATAAATCAAATCAAATATGTATTTATTGTGAAGGTAGTAGTTGGTTTTACACATAGTACTTATAATATTAGTTCAGCCATATTCTATCTTGCTGACTTGCAACATTGATTGTAACAAAAGGAAAACATTAATAATAAAGCAAACAATGACAAAATTAATTAAAAGTATTAAGTATTACTTACATAAAAAAAAAAAATTAACTATCAATTTATGTCAATATGAAAATACAAAATGAGTCCAAAAAACGTTAGAAAATACAAATATGTCACAACACTATTATCATAATCTTGATTAATTAATTTTAATTAATTAATCAAGGTTAATTAATTAAAATTGGCTTATTGGTTTGAAATAATTAGAGCTCCGAAGTTTGTTTGGGATACCAAAATGGCTCTTACACTTTGAAATTACACTTGACAGTCGAATTTACGCAGACGAGGCTCATCATCTCATAAGCATCAAAGATCATCATCAGATGATGTTAGATCATTTCCTGGACTTGGCCTTTTATAGTACTTTTATCCCAGTATAAGGTTCCTGTGAGATAATGTAGTCCGCGCGAACAAAAACCAGTCCTTAATAATAAAATCCGCGGCCCCTCAGGCACCACAGTTCAACCCCCTGGCTTTTACCACTCGGCTATAAAGGTAGTAATACTCACGTATGTATATCAGATCACAAGTTCATGTTTTGTGCCCACTGCTGGGACACGAGCCTTCCCTACGGATGGACAGGAAGAACGGGCTATAAACCACCACGGAGCCCAGTGCCGATTGGTGGTTAAAGACTGCTAATGCAGCCGGGACCAACGGCTTTACGTGTCTTCCGAAGCAAGGAGGAGCGCGAGATGATAAATTTTGGTCACCCATCCGATGACTGGCTTTTGCGGTAGTTGCTTAACTTCAGCAATCGCAGACCGGGCGCGTTAACCACTGCGCCATCAAGTATAAGTATTTAGGTACTGTCTAGCAATTTTATTAAAAAAAAACGACAACATTCAGTAGTACCTACCCAATTATTTTGTTTTATTTACTGTAATCAAAATCAGATTCCAAGACTTCCATGTAAAAAGATTAAATTATCGGCTTCATATCTCTTCCATGTATTGATTGACTGTTACAACCTCTCATAATTTGCCATATCCTTACAGGGCGTTACATTTATAGAAATTTATTTTTATAAGTTGGTACAACATCCTGTACTGAAACATGCAAATGTAACGCAAATTAAATTATTTGATTTGATTTGACCGTGGCTCCCTCTTGCGGCTCTAAATCAGCAAACTTAAACTCTAGTCAAGGTAGCCAAGCTCTTGCCGGTTACTTAGGGTCTTACAAATAAACAAAGAACAACCTTTGAATAGTTATTCCGTGTTTTGTCTCTTTTACTCTATTTCGAAATGACGTTTACACGACAGGACAGTAAAACACGGAATAACCATTCGGATCTTATTCTTTGTATATTTGTAAGGCCCTTAGTGTACTCTTCGACTTCACTTGGCGTCAGCGTCTTTGTTTTAAGGTGAAGGGTAAGGCACACTAGCGCCGCTAATGGATTTAATTTGATAACTGCTAAAATGATTTTTTTTTTCAAACATTGCGGACCTTCCGACACTAGGCAAACATCTATTATGTAATCCATAAAGTTTTCATGTAAATAAAAACTAATGTGTAATACCGCCACCAATTGATAATTTGACAATTACTAACTGACCGGATCTTTTTTAAACATTGCGTACCGTCCGACAACAGGAAAGCATCCCTAGTATTTATTTAATAATTGTGCACTACTTTTAGGTTTGTTTTTGTATTTATTCGCTAACACCAACAGTGGCCATTGTTTGTGAATAAATGCGACAGCCCGTTTTGTGAATAAACCACGCAACAAAAAGTAGTGCACAATTATTAAATAAATACTATGGATGCTTTCCTGTTGTCGGACGGTACGCAATGTTTAAAAAAGATCCGGTCCGTTAGTAATTGTCAAATTATCAAATGGTGGCGCTAGTGTGCCTTACCTTTCGCCTTAAGCACCAAAGAATGGTATTACACATTAGTTTTTATTTACATGAAAACTTTATGGAAACAAGAAACAACTATGACACAACACAACTGATTAAACATAAAGATAGTATTTATTTCTAAGATAAATGACATTAAATTAAACTAGATCATACGTTTCATTTAGTTTACTTTTAGCCTAGCTTGTCTGCCAGCATAAACCCTAAGTTTTTCCACTAGGGCTTTGTCCTGTGCTTTTCTCATACATGTTGCTGCTGCAACCGTAGTATTATATCGACCTCCTACGAATCTGTCTCCCTCTACTTATTTTATCTCCTTTAGGATACCAATGAGTTTCATTTTGCGACTGTTTTTTTTTGTGTAATCTAGTATATAATATAGATATGCATACCTAATACATAGTATTAACATCGATGTATTTCTATTAGATTGCCGCATCTAGTCGTTGCCAGTCTTTGTGGACAGCACACAGTGCTAATAGTCGACGCAGTTTTTTTGATCGCCCTGTTATCTATATATTAATACGTGAAGCAAAAACTTTGTACCCGTTTTTACGAAACTTGCGCGGGACGGTGGAGTATGAAATTTCGCACACTTATAGTTTATGTAGAGAAGGTTTTCCGAATGTTAATTTTTTTTTAAATTATGCATATCATCATCATCATCATCAGCTCATTTAATGTCCCCACAGCTGGGGCACGAGCCTACCCGGGAGAACGGGCCATAAACCACCACGCGGGCCCAGTGCGGACTGGTGATTGTTAACGACTGTTAATGCAGCCGGGACCAACGGCTTTACGTACCTTCTGAAGCACGGAGGAGCTCGAGATGATAAATTTTTTGCATATAAAATACATTAAATCAACAAAAACAACACTACACACACTACCATGAATTTGACACACACGCATATGTATTTGACACACACCTATTGTTTGTCTTTAATGCAGCCGACATCTGTCAATGCCAATCCAAACTCACATTCTATCTTTTTTAGTTTTTCAATGCTTAGTATACAATCCGTGCAGCTTTAATAAAATTACGGTCGAATTTCGACCACTGGGCGAACACTAGTAAATATGATGGTGTGAAACAAAACTATTCTTTATTGTGTTAGCTATTTCGTTTTTCTACTTAAACTTAGTTTAGCATCTTCACGTAGTTTTGGACAAAAATATAAATAATTTTGAATGTATGTACTATATTTAAGTATTCTCATATAAGACAATAGTCGTTCTTGTAAGAAAATAAAGTTCTTGAACCCGAGTATGTGAAGAAATAGATTTTACCTTTTTTAAGCACATTGCGCGTACGGAGGAATGTGAGATGTGGCATAGCTAGAGCTCATTGAAAAGGACTGCAGAAATATTAAATTGATGTTTAAGATGTGTTACATAACATTGTATTAGTAATTCTCTACTATCTGAACTATCTCACAGGAACTTGTTATCGAAATTAAAATGCTTGTATTTTTCATTTTTTACTTTGCTTAACTTTTTCACACAATTATGTTAACGCAGAAGATTAAAGATAATTGTCTTGGTCACAGTCTTAACTTTTCAAGTACTGTTATTGGTAGGAAGAAGCCCGATTCTATAATCAGGAAGATTGAAGGAAAGGTTAATGACGGGGATTTAAGAGGAGCGGCACGCTTATGTTTTTCTAACGACACTGTGGCTCCCAATAATTTAAGTATGTATCACTCTTTGGTCTCAAAACATCCAACACCAGATGCGAACTGTGAGCTGCCAGGGCTGCCTGATACAGCAGATAGTGCTATACATATATCCCGAGAAGATGTACTGGCTGCAATCCATTCTTTCAAGAGTGGTTCGGCGGGTGGTCTCGATGGTCTTACTCCGCAACATCTTAAGGATCTAGTAGGTGGCACTACGGGCGATGCTGGCAGAGCGCTTGTCTCAAGTTTGGTATCACTAGTGAATTTGATGCTGTCTGGTAAGGTTTGTCCTGAAATTACACAAAATTTGTACGGGGCCAGTGTATGTGCTTTGATAAAAAAGGACGGAGGTATAAGGCCAATAGCGATGGGTAACACACTCCGACGTTTGGTATCGAAGGTATGCTGCCAAAAAGTGTTGCCTGATTTGGGACAGTTATTCCAGCCAACCCAGTTGGGTTTCGGTACTAGGGGCGGCTGCGAGGCGGCGGTGCATGCTGCCAGAACTTTTCTGTCAGCGGGTGCGGGTAAGGTTCTGCTTAAAGTCGATATTCAGAACGCATTTAATTCCGTTGACAGGAGAATTTTGTTAGAGGAAGTAAAAAGACATGTCCCGGCCATTTATCCTTACGTTTGGCAGTGTTATGGCACGCCTTCAAATTTAGTTTACGAGGAAATGTTGCTTTGTTCATCAGTGGGCTGTCAACAAGGTGATCCACTTGGTCCTGCAATTTTTAGTCTAGCAATACACGATGTAATAAAAAAATTAGAATCTAAATTTAATATTTGGTATTTGGATGATGGCACTGTGGGTGGGGTATCTGAAACGGTATTAGGAGATTTAAAGTTTTTAATTGACGCGTTTTCGTCTATAGGTCTAAAATTTAATTTTAATAAATGTGAACTTTATATACATAACTCAGTCTCGGCGAACGATAAATTAAGTATTATTTCAAAATTTGAAAGTTTGGCTCCGGGCTTAAGGGTTCTTGATGAAGAGTCTATTCGTTTACTAGGAGCTCCTGTTATTGACGAATCCATACCTTTGTTTGTAGAAGAGCAAATAACGAAGTTTCGAGAGACTTCTTGTCGACTTTTTGAGGTGAACGCTCACATGGCTCTTTTTAACATAAGGTTTTGCTTGTTCGTCCCCAAGTTCACATACTATCTTCGTGTTTCACAATTTTGGAGATATCCTGACCTTATGTCAAATTTAGATGATCTCATTAGGAGTACGCTCACTAAAATTTTAAATTGTTCTTTTAACGACACCGCCTGGCAACAGGCAACCTTGCCCGTGCGTTATGGCGGGATCGGTATAAGAAAAGTATCTGATATAGCTTTACCGGCTTTTTTGTCTTCCGTGCATGCCTCGGGATCCTTATGCGGTAGTATTCTTAACCCATCTATGGGTTCCGTTGGGATCCTGGGACACTCGGAGGCGAAAGATGAGTGGCTGTCGCTGTGCACTGAGGATACTCCAACAGTACTACACTCGCAGAGGCAATGGGATGAGCCTCTCTGCAAGCGCACTTTTCGGGCACTAATTGAGGAATGTGACAACTCAGTGGATCAAGCCCGCCTGTTGGCGGTATCTGAAAAGGAGTCAGGTTTGTGGTTGCATGCTTACCCTTCCATTAATATCGGGACGCTGCTAGACAAGTGCACCCTCACTCTATCGGTAGCTCTTCGTTTGGGCATAAAAATTAATGAACCACATCGGTGTCGGTGCGGAGAATGGGTAAACGAGCTGGGTCATCACGGTCTCTCGTGCCAGAGGAGTGCAGGACGAATGAGCAGACATGCTTCAATTAACGATACCATTCGTAGAGCTTTGGTGACTGCTAGTGTGCCCGCAATTTTGGAGCCGAGTGGGGTGTTGCGATCCGATGGTAGGAGGCCGGACGGAATGTCTCTTGTGCCTTGGAGCATGGGGAGGAGTCTGGTTTGGGATGCGACATGTGTGGACACTTTGGCCCCGTGTCACATTGACGCGACATCATCCCAGCCATGTGCGGCTGCAATCACAGCAGAAATTAATAAAGTACGGAAATACCGGGATTTGGGTGAGACTTTCTTTTTCCTCCCCTTTGCTGTAGAGACGATGGGCCCATGGGGACCTAATGCAAAAATGTTTTTAAAGGACTTAACTGCTCGCCTGTACGAGGCAACGGGTGACCGGAGATCAGGTCATTTTTTCGCTCAGCGCATTAGCTTGGCCATTCAAAGGGGCAATGCCGCCAGCATTTTGGGCACCTTGCCTCGGACAGGCGAGTTAGTTGAAGTTTTTTACTTGTGAATTTGATTATTATTTTTATTTTTATTGTTTTTTATGAATAAATTATAACATTATGTTAAAATATTCGCTTTTATTGTTTTTAAGATTTTAGTGCATTAGCGCTATAGTAATATTAAGAATAGGTACTCCTGTTAAGAGGCCTATTACATCTCGACTGTGATTTTTGCGTAAAATGCCCATTTTCGCATTTTATAGTAATTTTCCAGTTGTATTTATCGTTTTTATCGAAATAGGATAATAAATTCATGCTTAGTATTACAAATTTCCACTCTGCGAGAAAAAGCTGAGTTCGGACGGCCGGCGCATCGCATTTTGTAGTAATTTTGCAGTGGTATTTATCGTTTTTATCGAAATAGGATAATAAATTCATTATAAAATATTTATTCTTCATGAAGTAACAATTATTCTGGTATAAATTTTGCTCAATAATATTATCGTAGATAGAAGAAATTCACAGCGATCTTAAAGCGATTTTCGAAGTTTTTTGGTTTGGAATAAGATTTTTTTTCTATGTAAAATCAATGATATCTAAAAATTCCAAGGCCGGTACGAACTATTCGACTATATAAGAGATAACATTCTATTTTTTTATTTCATTTGTTTAGAACAGTAGTTCAATCTAGGAGCTCAGAAAAGTGCCTTCGCGCATTTTATGAAAATCTTTCCCTGCTATTTAGGGTTTTATTAAAAAGTTAAGCAAAATTTACAAAAAGCCGCTACGAACTATGCCAATAGCTATTCTACACTATTCAATAAGTCAAAATTGTTAATATATTTTCGTTTCTGAGATCGAGAACGCCAAAATTGGTCATTTTACGCAAAAATCACAGTCAAGATGTAATAGGGCCCTTAAACTATCCAGATAACTTATGATTATTCATGTGTTACATATGGGTTCACAACATGCTTTGGTGTGTCACTTCTTCACAATGTTGTAGGAAATAATAGCAAAGAAAAGTGTTACTTGACTCAGCATTTAAGTTTAGATTTAAATTATGCACGTAAGTATAAGTTATAATAAATAAATAATTTTACTATGAATTTTTTGTGTCTTTATTCGTTGACATTTTTTTAATTGCCACCCTTGTAATCTAGTGATTAATTAGATCTCCCCACCGGCACAGTATACATATACAGTGCTACCGGTGTCAAAACCCCCTTTGTAGACAGGGCAAAAACATACACAAACAAGGCAGATCTATCACAAAACTGCTACTATTTAATACTGGAGTTATGTCAGACAAAGACAATAAATAAGTTAAACATTAAGCCTTTGTATGTCGGAACGTAGATCAACGGCGCCAAACAATTGAAATTCTATTGTGTCTGGTATTCAGACAGACCAGAGGTTATACATTTTTAATTCTATATTTTTCTATCATCATCATCATCATCTCAGCCAAAAGACGTCCACTGCTGGACAAAGGCCTCCCCCAAGGATATGAGGGGTATTTGCCGTAATCGCCACGCTTGGCAGGCGGGTTGGCGATCGCAGTAGGTTGAGGGTAACCTCAGAGAGATGCTGCTGCCCATCCTCTGGAATGGTCCCTTAGTCGGCTTTTACGACACCCACGGGAAGAGATGGGGTGGTGCAATTCTTTATCCCCGGCACCACACAGTGAATAATAAATTAGTAATTAGTAATAATATTTTTCTATACTAATATTATAAAAAAGAAAGCTTTGTATTTTTGTATATATGTATGTGTGTGCAACGAATAAACTCAAAAACTACTGGACCGATTTAAATAAATCTTTCACCATTAGAATGCTACATTAGCGCTGAGCAACATAGGCTGTATTAAATGCGGTACGAAGTCAGCCGGGTCAGCTGTTTTTTTTTTTGTAACATAATTTAGCATTAATATTATAAGAATAACAGCTGGTTGAGAGTAGCCGCGGATCGTGCTCAGTGGTGACCACTTGGAGGGGCCCATGTCCAGCAGTGGACGTGTGTAGGCTAGGATGATGATAAGAATAGTTATAATCTTGCGATGATACTGTATGAGAGTGATACTGTATCATCAGCTCATTTAAGCCCCCCCCCACTGCTGGGGCACGAGCCTCCCCTAATAGATGGATAGGGAGAACGGGCCATAAACCACCACGCGGGCCCAGTGCGGATTGGTGGTTGTTAACGACTGCTAATGCAGCCGGGACCAACAGCTTAACGTGCCTTCCGAAGCACGGACGAGCTCGAGATGATAATTTTTTGGTCACCCATCCGATGACCGGCCTTTGCGAAAGTTGCTTGACTTCAACAATCGCAAACCGAACGCGTTAACCACTGCGTCATCGAGCTTCTAATGCCTCCTGATACTGTATACGTAAGTGCAATAAATAAATAATTTAATTTAGCAGAATTAAGGACTTCTCCCAAGCCGTATTTCCATAGCGCAGGTGGAATGCCGTCAACACCTGATGCTTTGTTGTTTTTAAGCCTTATAATACAGCACTAGAAAAATTTAAATTAAATGAAAAATTATTTATTCAGTGTCACACAGTAATACATTGAATAAAATCTGTTGAACAAAAAGAAAAAAGTTGAACACCAACAAAGGTGTCCCGACGCTGATCTTCCGTGGAAACTTACTTCTGCGAAGGTTACTAAAACTTTGCCCTCCTGTGTTCGGATTATATTTTCTTAGGGAGATAGCAGTTCAGCAGAGTTTAAAGTACTTACGCCATTAGTCTTGATTTCATTTCAGCTATATCGGTAACAAGGTTCCCGATTTCGTTCTCCAAAATTCGAGTCGTACAAATACAAATGTCTTTTATTTCCTCATCACAAAGTAGGTGTACCTAACAATTTATGATACTTACAAAACAAAATCGGGTAATGACTTTGTGAAAGACTGATGGAGTCTGAGCTGGGACAAATATTTTGCATCAAAACCAAAAATATAGTATGTGTGTTTGTGTGTGAGTCTTAGTGTGTGTACGTGTGGGTTTGGGTATGTCTATGCGCTTTTATGAATGTCTATTTGATAATAATATAATGAATGATTATAATTTAATTAAGTCTTCTAGGTGTGATCTAATTCTAAAAGGAAAAAAATATATAATTCTAAAAGAAAATTTGAAAGAATCGGTTTTAATTTGTAGTTGGTTAATAGTTTTATATTTAGATTGGCGTTTATTTTTGTATATAGTGTAGGAGCTACGTAGCTGTAGAACCTCTAGGCAAAGCGGCTGTTTACAGCAAGATACCCCATATCTTAGAGATTTTTGGTTTAGGTTTAGATTTACGCGCAGTCAGAACTTTAGCTGTTTCATAAACCAGGGTTGGTTGTTGGGTGTCGCTTTGGAAGTTGCATTAAGACTAAGTCTTTGTGCCCTTTCTAGTTGTAGAAAATATGTTGGCATAACAGCACCACAAATACAGATAAAGTAGCCAATAAGGCGTTACCCTAGTGCTTTGTTTGTCCTCAATAGCAAGATATGATCAGCTACCTGCCTTAAATTTTTGGAAACATATATTAGCTTCCTTATCCTAATTGCTACTAGGGATAGGTGATCGTCTCATTTCAATTTGTTATCAATCAGGACTCTTATTTAATTTTACATACTCGCTTGAGAGTGGAGCAATTTACACGCTGTATAATCTGAAGATTAAGGGTTTCGTTATAGGGTACGTGGGAATCAAAATGGCGAAATTTGGGCCTAGTTCTAATGCTTTAGTCATGGTAAAGCTGGGATACTTTGTTTTGCCTATATTTAGCGACAAAAGGTTATCCTCCTGCCAGGTAGTAACAGCACTTAAGCTATGTTTTACTTCACTTTTTTTCGGGTTTGGGCTATGGATATTTAAAGCAGTGTCGTCTGCGAACATCGGAATATCCGCTCCTGGAATTGTGAATTTACATAACTCGTTTATACAAACTAAAAACAAGGACGATCCAAGTGTACTTCCTTGCGGAACTCCATATGTGCAGACGACGCTACTGCCGTTTCCCATCAATCCTAACACATTGATTACTGTGTGAGGTAGTCCTTAAACCACCGGTACGTAAACCCCCTTACATGCTCTAATTGTTAAGGATACTGTGTCAAAAGCTTTTTGAAAATCCAAAAACACTCCAACACATCTCCTGCCTGCATCAACATGTCTCGAGATAAGTGTCACAAGTTCTATAACCGCATCTTCAATGGATTTGTTAGACCTGAAGCTAAATTGATTATTTGATCAAATGTTTTAGACTAAATATTGTAATAACCTTTTATTAACCATATTTTCAATTATTCTTGTTCAAGTTGTCAAAAGAGAAATTGGTTTGTAGTTGGTAATCAATTTCTTGTCACCAGCTTTGAAAACGGGGGTCACTTCAGCTTTTTTAAGCAATGTTGGAAATATGCCACTTTCGAAGCTAGTATTGCACAAGTGACTATTTGGTTCAGCTAATACATGGCTAGACTTTTTAAATAGATCAGTGTACATAACAAAAATAACAATAAAGATGATTTTTTTTTCGTAACTATAATAATTCAACTGTAATATCAATTCTTCACCAAAATATACACGGATTGTTATCGAAGAGGGAACTGATTGAAATTACTATCTCTCTCTCACATAAGTTATTTTGGTAAAACGGATGTTCTTTGCTTCACAGAAACATTTGTAAAGTGGGGCGATGAGAAACACAAAATATTAAAAAATTATTTGCTTGCCGCTCACTATTCGAGAAATGGTAAAAGGGGCAGAGTTTGTGTAATGGTGAGAAATAGTGTAATATTCCAAGATGTAACATTCAGTAATAGTCTAGCTGTTGATTACCATTTTGAATATTGCGCAATTAATGTCAAAAATAACAAGTGTTATCATAGTTTGTATTTATAGAATTCGAACATCTAAACAAAAGGATATTAACCTGTTTTTTTAAAAAGTTTGAACACTTGTTGCATACATACATAACGAAGTATCCCAAGAAAAAAATTATTATCACGGGTGATTTTAACATTAATACTTTTGAAACTAACAACAAGACTGAACGCCTAACGGAAATATTAAAAATGTATCAACTAAACTTGCATATCACTGATCCGACGCGAGGAGGATCATGACGTATTGATCTAATTAAAAGTAATATTGAAGATGCCACTGGTTCTGTTATTCCACTGTGGTTATCAGATCATGACACTGCCCAGTTAATAAAATTTCCAGTTAGACATAGTTCCGAAGAAAACATATATAAGCGTTGTTACTGTGATGACAATGTAAATAAATTTACTTATTATTTATCACAAATATCGTTTTCAAACATATTTTCTATAACAAGCTTAAACGAGGCGTTTGAAGAGTTCTATGAACTTTTCTGCACTATTTACGAATTATGTTTTCCCATTAGCAAGGTGACAATTAAACTTATTTAGTCACCCAAACAGTCACCCAAACAAGCAAACTGGATAACAAAAGGACTTAGACAGAGCTGTAAAATTAAAAGAACATATCGATACAAATATTACACTAGTAAATCTTAATCTGACAAAATTAAATATCTTAAATACAGTAAATTGTTAAAGGCATGTATTGCCAAAGCAAAAAAAAATAGTAAAATTGTGTTACGAAGCAGAAATAAATGTAAAGCTACTTAGAATTAAATAAAAAGCGAAACTGCCGAAAAAACTACAAGAGAATATATACGTGAAATCTTACACGAGAATAAGGTTGAAACCGATCCTAAAATGATTGCCATTGTGTTTAACGAACATTTTAATAATAGAACAAACACCGCCGAATCAGGATTGGAGTTACCTAGACCTCAGAGGCAAAGTATCTCCATAAACTTATCGCCAGTGGATGCTGAGATAGTGAAAAACACAATCATGTCATTAAATAATACAGTATCGGAAGGTTACGACGGCATCTCAACCAAAGTTTTAAAAGCGTGTAAGCAGGAAATAAGTACAGTTCTAGCGTATCTTATAAATCTGTCTTTTGAAACCGGTACGTTCCCAGACAAATTAAAAATTTCAATAGTAAAACCACTTTTCAAGAAAGGTGACAGAAAGGTTGTTGCAAATTATCGGCCATTAATTTTAATACCAGTTTTTTGTAAAATTTTCGAAAAGTGATGCATTTTAGGTTGATGTCTTTTTATAAAAAAAAAACATAATATCATTAAAAATGATCAATTCGGTTTCCAAAAGCAAAAACCCACGTCTCAAGCTATGTTTGCTATGGTCTATGAAATTTTAAATGACACCAACAAAAAAAATACACATCGGGTCTTTTATTGGATATGACTAGCGCATTTGATCTTGTATCGCATAATCACCTTATCTTTGCGCATCTGATCTTGAATATAGTGGCATAAGGGGACCTGCTTTAAAATGGTTACAGTCTTATCTGAGTAATCGACTGCAGTATGTGGAAATATCATTTCTTGATAACCGTAATGTCTTAAAAACATGTAGATCACCTTCTGCATGTAACCCTTCTGGTGTCCCCCAAGGAAGTGTGTTCGGACCACTTCTATTCTTGTTGTACATAAATGATTTACCGGATATCTTAGTACACAAAACTATCCTATTTGCTGATGACGTATCAGTCATAATTACAACTAGTCAAAATTCTTCTCTTGATGAACATAATATGGACATATTGAATACACTGACATTAATAAATAAATGGTTAATCAATAATAATTTAAAAATAAATCTGACAAAAACAAATTTAATAAATTTTAATAATTTAAGAAATGGACATGTTACCTTAAATTTTAATGATCATATAATAAGCTCTAAGAAGGAGGCCTCATTCTTGGGATTCACTTTGGACTCAAAATTAAATTGGAACACCCATACCGACAAAATACGCAATAAAGTTAATGGATTTTCGTATGCATTATACAAATTAATGAAAGTAGCTAATAAAAAAACCGCCTTAGTGACTTACTATGCATACGTAGAATCTATACTGAGATACGGTATTATAATATGGGGAAAGGGTACTGGTGCTAAGAAAGTTTTTATTGCACAGAAGCGATGTGTTAGAGCTTTATGTAGTATTGCCCCTGACATATCATGCAGACCATATTTTTTGTTAATGTGTATATTAACATTAGCCTCTATTTATGTACTGGAGATAGGGAAATTTGTTAAATTAAATTATGAATATTTCACAGAAGCGAAGGAGAATAGAACAAATTCGGGGAACCCACGTAGGTTCATATTGGACACTATTCCCAAAACAACGTGTTATTTAAATAATTTTTACGCAATGTGCATAAGAATTTATAATAAAATCCCATTATATACTACTCAAAAGAAAATAAGGGCCACTTACATATTTCTGTTTTTGAGTAAATTTTTAGATGTAAACTAATTAATAAGTGACTAATTAATGATGTCCGGCCTCCTTCAGTATCCAACCTCTTTAATGCTGGTGTTTAAGTCTTACAGCTGGCCAGAAATTGAAGCAAATAAAAAAAAACGAGTTTCAGGTCAAATTCCTTTCAGATGGAATCACAATTTTATTCTGTTAAAAAACTATTTCTGCCCATCTTTTGCTTCTTTTAACATCTTTTGTTTATAATGCCACGTCAACGAAGGCATATGGATACCATTACTGCCACCAGAGCCGTTACATTGATTGCTGAAGGTCATTCACAGCGGTCTGTAGCTTTTTCGTTGGGTTTCTCTCGCCGAGCCATCCAAAATGTGTGGGATCGGTTCCAAGAGACTGGCAGTGTTGCAAGAAGGCCTGGATCGGGCAGGGTGCGAGTGACTACGGCACAAGAGGATCGCTACATCCGATTGAGTGCCCGTCGAGAGCGCTCTGTGACGGCACGTAAGTTACAAAATCGCCTACGGTTGACAACGGGGACTCGTGTTAGTGACCAAACGATACGTAATCGACTGCATGAAGACCAGCAAAGGTCCAGACGCCGAGTAGTACGAATTCCTTTATCTAGGGTTCAACGTGGAAATCGTTTAAGTTTTTGCCGCGAACATTCAGATGGAGCATGAATCAATTGGGTATGGTGCTCTTCACAGATGAGTGTAAAGTGAAGCTTTGTAGTGATGATCGGCGGATTAGAGTATGGAGACGACAGGGTGAGAGATTTTCCGATGTCTGCATCAAGGAAATTGACCGCTTTGGAGGTCCTAGTGTGATGGTTTGGGCTGGGATTAGCTTACAAGGCAAAACTGAGCTGGTTTTCTTAAATCAAGGCACAGTAACTGCACAACGGTACATCGATGAAGTCATCAGGCCTCATGTGATTCCATTCTCACAGAGAGGGCCAGGGTTCTGGTTAATGCATGACAATGCCCGCCCACACACAGCTCGGGCCACTCAGACTGTACAGGATGACTCCCATATTCGTGTCCTACCATGGCCAGCGTATAGTCCGGATTTAAATCCAATAGAGCATATGTGGGACCAATTAAAACGAAGGGTTAGGGAGCATGAGCAAGAGGTTCACAACCAGCAACAGCTTATGGATGCTCTGACACGTGCGTGGGAAGAGATACCTGATGAAAACATCAGAAACTTAATCGAGAGTATGCATTCAAGGCTCCAGGAGTGTGAAAACGGGAGAGGAGGACACACCCGTTACTAAACCATTAAAAAAAACAGCTTGTGTCAGTTTTTGTTTTGTTTTGCAAAGAGTTTCTGTTTAGTTTTTGCTGTTGACAATGGACTAATTTCATGTTAATTGAAATAAGTGAAACAATTGACTACACAATTAAATGGTTATTAGCATAAGTTAAAATAAAAGCTTTGTTACATGTTATTTTAATAAATATACATTACTGTTTACTATATTTTTCACGTAGCAATCAAAATACTTAGTGGCCCCTATTTTCTTTTGAGTAGTATATATAACGGAGCTCCCATATACTAGGTTTAAGCTAACTCTCAGAAAATGGTTAGTATCTAATGTTTTTTATACAATTGATGAATTTATTAACAATGATTGTAATGTGAAATGAATGAGTAATGATGTATTTTATTTTTATAATTTTTTACTTTTATTATATTAACTAAATATGTTTGTATGCTAATACTTTACCTAAATGTGCGATGCCCAACCTAACCTGTTCAACCTATGTAATGTACCACATTTATTACAAATAAAAATTTAAATTTGAACTTGTCTATATTGTCCCAACCTGCAGCACAACCAGATCGAAGGCCATCGTGGGCTGGTATCCTTTTTTAATGGTTCAAACTTTTTGGTAAATCTTACTAGATTCATTTAACCAAATCAATGTCTCCAATTCTTCTTGTCTTTTAGCAGACTATTAAAGTTATGTCTTCGAACTCGTTTTTTGTTCTCTTGGCTTACACTCATTGTATTTGGAACTCCATTGATCGTGTTGCCTGCCAGGATCTTATATCGTCTTCTGTTTTCTGAACCAAGAACGTGAAAGAAGCATTCTTTCACGTTCTTGGTTCAACCACATCTTTGTCTTGTGGGCTTTTCGTTTCATCCATTTTAATACAAAATGATTAACAAAAGTTTTCAAGGCATACGCTGATAAAATTTGGCAAAGATAAATGACTTTTAGTCCGATCTAGGTAAAAATGTAGCTACAGCAGAAAAAATCTGTTTCTGAAAAGCTGAATCTAAAAAAGGTTTAAAATTAAGGAAAAGACGTCATTATTAGACATCGTAAGTATTTAATGACCCATTAGTTAAACAATAATTATAATAGTATAGAATAGTGTATTAAAGATTAAGTTAAAACTAATACATCTCTAAAAGAAAATAGAAATATAGTTCAAACCAAGTTCTGAATTGCGAGAAAGATATTAGTAAACTAAAAAATAAATTCGGTCAATTTCAGTTAGGTCTTCAACTTCTTAGGCAATAAAACCCTCTATTTAATCTCCAACACACGTAACTTATTTCAGTTCACAAGGCAATTTAAGGTCTCCGCTGACGGAACGTCCTAAACTCCGAATGCTTCTGCCATATTCCAAAATCTGTTCAAGACCGTCGAAATTATGCGGAGTTTTAAAAAACTGCCATACGGATATAAATACAGCTCACTACTACAGTTAGGCACAAAACTCTCCGTGACTAAACCTACGTCCATATGTTTTTCATTTGGACGCGACCGCGCTAGTTTGGTCGTATCGTCAGTGCCTACCCTTCACATGTTGAGACCCCGAACGACTACACAGTTTGTTGTACCGTAATTCGCCATACATCACACAAATCACAGCTCCCTGACATATATCCCGACAGGCAGGTCAACCGTTAATCGATACCTATACAACCCAAAAAAAATTAAACAATAAAAAAAAATAGTTGCACAACGAGAGATAAAGAGAAAGAGGGACAGCAAATTTGAAAGTTCGAAATTATTCATTTTATCTGAAATTAAACGACATAACGGGACATTGCCTATATTTACATGATTAAATAGACACCGACTTATCAATATAAAGGTTTGATTATAATAGACATTATTCTGAAACACTAAAGTAATTATGTCCATACTTTATTTACCGGCGACATTACTATGCGCATTATCAGTTCAGCATATTCCGTTCAGATCGTATTCAGTTCACATCGGGTCAGCGCAGTAAATAATGCAAGACAGGTATACTTTCTAGTGTTGCAATGCTTTGTAAGTTTCGAGGTAGTGCATTATTTTGGGACACGCTTTTTTTCTCTCCGTCATTTTGAATAAATACCTGGTGTGGTGGTCGAGAGACCAGCCGAATACATCGTCTGTTAAATGTTTCTTACGAACATCTACGAGAGAGAGTCGAGGCTGAGGCGAGGCCGTGCCTAATCAGTGATGTGCCATATATTAGAAGTGAATACAGTAACGGCTAACAATATGTATACATATTTTCAAGTTGCAAGTACAGTAACTAACACATTACGGGTCCCAATGGTCAAAATGGTTTTCATATTACTAAATGTGACAGTACAAAATATATGCCAAATTAAGCTCATTTGCTTAGACAGTGAACCAAACATGGCAATGATAACGGGCTAACTTACTACCGAGTAATACAAGTACATCGAGATGGAACCGATGATGTAGGTATGCAGCAGTATGATAAACGAGTGTTGAAGAAGCGACAAGTCTTGGGAATACACAGATATATATTTTTTAGTAGGTTCACCAACAGTTGTTTTATATAATTAATACCGTTAAAGACTCTTACAAGTTACTTAAGCTAAATGTAACAACTAATTACAGGTAAACACTGCATGCTTAGAAATAAAGAAAATTAAATACTGAAAACTAATTAGACTAATTTAGACCACAAATATAAACATATACAAATAATTCACATACCTATTAATTGAGATTATTCGCACAATCGCAGCCTGTGACCACGTCAACGAGCTCTGTATAGCCAACGTGACCTGAGGATGGCAACGGGGTTCAATGGCGTGAAGAGAAGACGATCATACTGCTTTTATGGGTTTTTTTTTTATTTTAAATACATTTTTTTTTCAAAAGTCAGTTGACCTTTTAGCTTACGTAGATGGCGGCTGAGCCTCCGAAAATTAAATAAATCGATAGACACAGAGAAGGAAGAATTATTAAATTATTAAATATAATTATAGAAATTAAAATTAACTTATTATTACAGAGTTTTATGAAAGACAAAATATACGACAATCGAAATTACAAGAAACGAAGCAATTACTGAAGATGCCGTTAAGCCTGTTGCCTTAGTCAGAGAAGCAAGGTGACGTGGCCTTCGGCCAGTGATACGAGTGCGAAGAACCGGATCTATGAAGGTACAATGCGATTGGTTGATGGTTGAACTAGTTTAGTTAGTGCGGCTAGCTCGCGGCATTGTTGTCATAGAAGTAAGCTAGCCAGTTCCTCAGTGATGCCGAGTGAAGGGCCCTTCACCTTCCTCCTTTTTTTTTGTTAAATGGCGGCAAACGAGCAGGCGAGTTACCTGATGGAAAGTAATCACCGCCGCCCATGGCCACCCGGAAAACCAGAATCGCAGATGCGTTGCCGGCCTTGAGGAAGGAGTTGGATCTTGAGGAGGGAGTAGGAATTGGGAGGGAGGAGGGGTGAGAGATGGGCCTCCGGTACTTTCACTCACCGGACGAAACACAACAGCAACGAGTGCCATTGTTTCACGCCGATATTCTGTGAGAGGGTGGTATTACGCCGGGCGAGCCGGCCCATTTTGTGCTGCAACGCAGCATGGCTCTACCACTCAACGTACTTATCGTCACTTAGCATCAGGTGGGATGGGGGCAAGCGTTTCCTGGTTGCGGATCAAAGTTCAAAAGAGAAGAAAAGGGACGAAGATGTTGTAACAAATCAACTGCAGTAAATACAAATTACATAAAAACAATAATATTGATAGATTAAAAAAAACCTGCCACAGCAGGGCGGGGTCCCGGCCACCCGCCCAACTGTTCGCCGATGTTATCGCTCCCCCGCTTCCTGCTGTAGCACTCCCGTTACGTAGCAGTTTATTTACTTTTGTCTTTATCTAGAATTTACGATTTCTAAACTGATGGCATCCGAGTGATCCAGGTTATAAGAAGCCGTCAACAAATCGGCCTACACGGAATTATTACGCGCGTATTATGAATGGATTCTAATGCTCTAAGGGTGGATTCGACCAAGCGAGAGTAAATTTTATTCTTAGATTAAATCGCCAGTTATTCGAGTGTAAATCGAAAGTTCATTAAACTTTTAATTATTACTATATTAATATAAACGCTTTATGCGTTTAAGACATTGATTGAAGATAGTGATAGTGATGAGTTCTTTTCAGGAATTTTTCTATTTTACCAAAGCAAAATAACACGCGAGACACACACACACAAAAATTTAATAAAACGAATTAAACAAATAAAATAATAAAATAAAAATAATAAATAAAATTAATGAAGTTAATAAAATGAATGATATTAATGAAATGAAGGAAATGAATGAAATGAATGTAATGAATAAAATTAATAAAATTAATTTAATTAAAAAAAATATGGATAAAACGAATGAAACGAATGAAACGAATGAAACGAACGAAACGAATGAAACGAATAAAACGAATACGATGAATAAGTCTATAGCCTGGATCACCCTTCACCCAAGCTACGTATTGCAGTGAGTATAGCCATCTCTCCGGTCACGTCGCTCTAAGTGTTGATATGTTGGTGCAATAAGGGAGATAGCGACACCTTTCAAACACGTACCTTGTGTAAACTGCTACACACAATGTTGTTCAACAGTTTCACAACAACCAGCGCCTGCCTTCCCTTCCTGATATTAACAATTCAATTTCAAAATGGTGTTTATGCACATTCAAATATATCCTAATATCCTAATCCTACATCGAACTTACAAAACATCGGTTATTACCGTATTCTAACAGATTATTGACATTACATGCATAACGTATACATTATTATATGTTAGGTATAAAAGAACAGTCGAGGTGGAGTGTAAAGTAGTTATAAAATAATAGTTGTGATAGTTTCAGAAATATTTATTTTAAAAATGTCTTCAATGATGGCAAAGCCTAATTTTAGAAAAAAAGAGTTTCCATCACAGCGCTTCACCAACAGCTACAGACTTTTAAAACAAATAACTACTCCTATCAGAACTCTTTAACAGGGCACAGTGCCGAGTTATCTTAAATTCGTTAGATTTCAGGGGATAATACTTCCGGAAGGATAAATTTAAATAATTTAAATTTCTAATGATTTTACGTTTCGGCGGCGATTGAAAGAGCTGTCGCCGCCTCCTCCGCCCCTACGACCGGTCTAGATCTAATAGCACGTCACTCCATTCCTTCCCTTCCTTAGCACTTTTGAACAGTCTTCATTTGCTTATAGCCTTAAATTGTTAAAACATAATAACTAGTTACACTTCAATCATGTTGTCATAATAAAATATGTTGAAACCATGCATTTAGATTTCTTTCCACAAAAATATTTCATCTATCTGTATTTTCCCAACCTCCCTACCTGCTTATCAACCTAGAGCTCAGTTTTGGATCCGCTTAGCTAGTTTTTCAATGCTTGTTTCAACGTATTTTCCCATGAGCGTATGCGCATGTTCAACATTAAGTCAGGCGCAACATTTCTACCGGCCTCTCTATCTATAATATAATACCTTCATTTCAACCCGAAGTGCTACGCCTGACCAACTGTCTACACAATTGCATAATAATAAATAATTATACCTTAAAATAAATAAATAAAAAACAATGTTTTAAAAATTTCTTACAAATTTGCCAAATATATCGTTAAGTCTCAAAGATCTAAAGATATTTCGAATGCTCTTTCAAAATCAGTACTTTCGAAGACTACCTTGGAATGGACTCAGTTACTCTCCTTATCCACATTAAAATCATGTTTAATAAATTAAGTATCATGTTTTTAAATTGATAGTCAGAAGATAAATAATACTTAAATTAATTTTATATAACGCAAGTGTTAGGATACTTATTTATAATTTCCTTATGCAGCTAGATGTAGGTATATATGATATATTGTTTATTCCAAAAGTTCATTCCATTGCAACCAGCCAGCTACCCGTCGAACACTCCAATAATAAACGCACTCATAATAGTGGCGACTGACCGGAGCGTGTCGTCGCCGCGGCGAGCGATGTGTTACGTTACGACATTGCTGATCGACGCATGGCCGGTGCCGGTGCAGCGAGCGACACCGGCCGCCATCGAGCTCCTGCGAATGCTCGCCTCGAACATGTTACGTTGCGGCAAAGTGCTCCGGTCAGCCTCCGCCGTCTTCGTTCGAAATGTCAAAACTGCAAGGTTGCTAAAAACCTTATTTTCCATATCCACCATTAATTTAGTAATTTGAGCACTGTAATACATTGAATACTTACTTTCTCAACGTTGCCTTCAAGCACACCTATCTAGTCATCGAGCAAGCCATAATACAACTCCTCTAACATTGGCATCGACCAAAACCTTACAATGTACAAAATACAAGTCCAAATCACTCCCTAAATTCTTATTCCAGTCAAAATCATCATTCCTAGCTTATCATCTTCTTTCGACAACAGTTAATTTGGACAAACTTCCAAATATTATCTCCGTTCAAAAACTTTTCGGCTCAGATTTGCATGCATAAATCTCATTTCGGAATCACTCGTATGAATATAACTACAAAGGCATAACACGCCTACCAGAAGACAAAGGGAAAATTTGTTAACCAATAAAGCAACTCCAATGGAGAAGTAAGCACAAGCAGCCGCCAGCCGCCCACACACTAGTGACGACACCGTAAGCACAAGCAGCCGCCAGCCGCCCACACACTAGTGACGACAGCCGGCGCCAAACGGGTTGACATTACAATCCTACATTAGGTGATGCTCGCTAGTGTATACGCGGCTCCAAAACGAACCACATTCGTTAGCCCCTTCCCTTAGGTGATTTTAACATAAATAATTGATTAATAATTTAGTAGTAAGTTTATTTAGTATTAAGTATTTTAATTGAATGGGTACGTATTTTGTTTTTTTTTTTAATATTTATAAATTGGAATTGCTTTATGGTTATTAATTTTCAGAGGAGACGGTTACATGGGCAGTTGCATCCATCGCAACCGTACGCGGGGGTGGAAAACACCATCTTCCCAAATTCCCTGCAAGCTCCTTAAGGTGTCGGGCGGCCATTCGCGCTCCCGGGGGCGGGGCGCCTAGCATGAGGCGGGTTCGAAAGGGCCACCGCGGCAGACCGGGAAAGACTCGTAGTACCGTGCGCGGGCTGCACGGGCTGCACGGGCTGCTCGGGGTCCCGCCCAGCGGTTGACCGGTTTTGAGGGGTTATAGTGGAGCGGGCATAAAACCGCTCCTCCCTAGAGACCTCTCGGGTCGCAGCACCATCCCGGTTGAAAGGGTTCCTTGTGACATTTTCGATCGAGCTTAGGTCAGAAAGCGGCATGCTCGAGCTGTGGACAAAAATACATTTGATATATTTTTTATCACTAGTTCAAAAAAAATAAGAAAAATACATTTGTAACTGCATTTTGGAATCGGAAGAAAGACCGAGTTTTAAACGCAAAAGGTCATGAATTCGCATTCCTCATCAAAACAGTATTCTTTTATGTTTTCTGTAAACAAATACGAACGGTTGTTGTACGGTTTCTCCGGAGCGGCGGCGCACTCCTGGCGGATCAAATATATGTAGGAATTGTAGCATCTGCAAACAAAACAAAAAAAACGCTTTTTTTAAGTTGAACGATTTTTTCATGTTAATGACATCAATATTAAAATAAATCACTTTTATTTTTATTAAATTAATAGAAAATTTACCATATGTAAATCGTCGTCCGGCTTCTTAATAATCATTATTTCTCCTTGAACACGAATCAGCGGGAGGTACCAAAAACTGGAATGAAAGAAACAGTTTTTAGAATAGCACTGCTGAAATTTTTAAATAAGAATTACGAGTAACGAAATGATGTTACGAGTAGAAAACAAATTGTCTTAGTTGAATGATAGTCAAC